>JAJOOR010007928.1:0-17762 GCA_036250505.1 Solanum acaule
CCTTCTTCTCTCTGTTTCCATCAATACTGGACTCCGAAACACTAATTGGACTAACTTTCTTCTGTCGAAATTCGTCAAACAAACTATTCAGGAATTCATTTCTCTTCTTATGAGCGGAAACCATCCCCTTCTCAATCCCTTTATACCCAAACCATTTCAATACTGGCAAGAAATCACACACATTCATAACCAACAACGTCGCGAAGAAAAATCCCTTGATCTCATCAATAATTTCTTTACCCTTCTCTGTTCCTATCTCCTCCTCACTTACGCAACGTTTCCCAGTACCAATTCTCATCATAACATTAAAAGAAAAAGTAAAAACCCAATTACTCAAGTTAATTTTCACACCACTACTCCCACTCCTATTACAATTAGCTTTAAATAAACGGCGAATAAGAATTCTAATTTCTTCACTCCTCAATGCAGAAGACTTTTGAAGGCTATTGAAAGAGAAGATCTCAATTACCATTAGACGGCGAAGCGCCCTCCAATGAGAACCATAAGGAGCCCAAACAACACCCTTATAGTTGAATGAATACTTATCTCCAGTCATAGTCTGAGGACGGTTAGCAAATATGATATCGTTTTTAGTGAAACATTCTTCAACAGCGGATGGAGAAGTCACAACAAGCAAATTTCGACAGCCTAACCGGAGGTACATAACCGGTCCATATTTAGTTGATAATGAGTTTAATGTCTGATGAATAGAATTTTTGATAAGGTAAAGATGGCCAATTATTGGAAGAGACAGAGGACTAGGCGGTAAACGTTTTTTGGAATGAAACAAGTATTTTAATAAAAAGATAACAAAAAATAGCAACAAGTAGTAGTAGTACTTAGAGTTCAGAGTCTCCATGGCCCAAAACAGAGAATTGTAGACTTAACAAGTGAAGGCAGTGTAGTTTTGGTAAACAGATTTGTGTTTGATATATACATATCAGTTCCAGTGTGTGGAGCAGTGGAGGCAAAAAATTTCGTAAGCAATGATCATATACATGACGCATTTAAGTAATTGACAGATTCAAGTATACCAAATTTCTACGTCTTAGTCAGAAACAAGAAAACAACCAAGTGAAAGGTGTGTTGTGGCTACGAGTCGGATCAAAAGGGGAACTCTAAGATTTGAAGACAGCACCAAAATTATTATTTTAACATAGTGGAAATTTTCAATGACGATCGAGGAATAGTGCCACTAGTCGAGTGAGCAGGAAAAATATACAAGTATATTGAGGTATATATATAGGGAGGGAAATTTTTCCAAAATACATATTAGCTTCTGGATATATATACTATTAAAAAAATAATTCAAAGTTAACGAGTGCACTTATACGCATGAGTCCACCTCTGGCTGGAACTAACATGCATGCGTGGTTGTCCAGTACTCCTATCAACTAATTCCACAAGAAAGAGGTTTGTATAAGAAAAATCACTCAACTAACGATTTTTCTCTCAGAAAATCACTCAACTTTGATTTTTAACCAAAATGTTATTGAACTGTGAATTTCACTCAGAAAGTCACTCAACTATGATTTTTATCTCAAAATTCACTCAATTATAAACTCTTCGCTCATAAAGTCACTCAATTATGGAGGCTTTTCTCTCAGAAAGTCACGTACTATGGAACTTTCTGAAAGAAAAGTTTAAAGTTGAGTGACTTTGTCAAGATAAAACGTGGGTGGAAACTGAAATCTATTACAAAAAAAGTAGTCTTTACATTATCAACAAACAAAGGGCAATTGATCAAGTAATTGACAAATTCGATAGCAAATATTGTGGTATTATCACTTTACGAAAAAGGATGAAGCAGATAGATAAGGAGAAGATAGAGAGAGTGAAAGCAAAGTGTAACAAACATTTGGCGTTTAATATGTACTAAGTATGTTTTTTAATGCAAAAAAATTAATATGGATTTGGCTCTTATCGTCTTTGTTCATTTTTACTTGTCAGTGTTAAATTTGGTACACTTATTGAAAAAATAATTATTGACATAGTTATTTTATCATGATATTCATATTAAATATTGATGTTTAGTATTAGATCTCCGAGAATGACTTGGAGATTAGTATTTAATATTAAGGGTAAAACATGAAAAAGAAATTATCTTTTTTTGATGTATCAAAAACGATAAGTAAAAACAAAAATCTATTTTAGAATAAAATACAAGTTTTGTATAGACCATAACAAGTAACAACTGTTACGTATAAATGGGAAATACAAGAGGAGTATTAACTGTTTTTGGGAAATCTACTAAAGAATGAGCATGTTTGGATGAGCTTATAGTTTCTGGTTTATAAATCAACGATCATCAATTAAGAATTATAACTTCTTATTTTATTTTATTTTTTTCGTGTTAGCTTAAAAATAATATTTTATTTTATCGAAACACAATAAAATCACTTTAAAAATTATTTTAACTTGAAAAACACTACTCCCTATCAGTTTATATGACTTACTTTTTTTTAGTCTAAAAATGACACATTTCTATACTAAATAGTAACATAAACTTTAAAATGTTCATTTTACAATTAATGAAATGTTTTATAGTCACACAAATATCTATCACTTATTTTAGACTACAAGTTTTAAAAGTCACTTTCTTTCTTTTTTTTAAACTCCATGTGAAATTAAACTAAACTCATATAAAATAAAAACGAGAAAGTATAAATCAATCCAAACACGCTCTTAATCCATTTCCACAATACTGATCTTATTTGGGTAGTACATTCCATTAAAACACACAGATAAAATCCTTATATATCACTTAAAAACACACCAATCCAAGATCCATCTAGCATACTTATTTATTACACAACACACAATTCTTACTGGAAATTAATTCTAACGAGGAATGCAAATAGCCTCAAAAGGCTTATCCTTACTTGAAATTACTTTAGAATTATAGCATTCATCCATATTACTATAATTTTCATCTAATTCCACATTTTTCCAATCAAACCATTGAACCAACGAACCCAATACCAATGAAACAGTACGCATGCCCATCTTAGCTCCAGGGCATGCTCTTCTCCCCATACCAAACGGTACAAATTTATAACTAAATCCTTCTTTTTCCCCTTCCATAGCCTCAAATCTCTCTGGCATGAACTTTTCAGGCTCGTCCCATAGCTCGGGGTCCCTATGAATGGCCCAAGCGTTAACCATTAGGATTGTATTTTTTGGTACATCGTAGCCACCAACGGTACAATCTTCTAATGAGTAGTGAGGCAATAGAAGCGGTACTGGAGGGTATAATCTCAACGTCTCGTTTATAACACATTGTAAATAAGGAAGATTAGTTAAATCGGATTCGTTTAATAAGCGATTGTTCCCTACATTGTTATCAATTTCGGATCTCAATTTTTGAAATGCTTTAGGGTGAGCTAAAAGAAGTCGCATTGCCCATTGAATGGTCATTGATGTGGTCTCTGTTCCAGCAACAAACAAAACCTAAAACAGCATAGACACACATTAGTAAAAGCAAATTCTATATTGTCAGTCTGGTAATTTCATGGATCGTCACTCAACTTTCATTTTAATATTACACCAACTTTGTAGTGAAAAAGTTACTACCTAAGTAAAATAAAAGTAACTACACTATTCTTTGTAATAGAAATATCAATCACCTGAAGTGACTAGGAGGAAACAAAGTACTAGTAATTATTTTTTCCTGTGATACTTTGCGCAAAGTTGAGTAACTTTGAAAAACTTTCTTTTGTGATGTTATAACATTGATATTAATTAGGGCAAATTACAGAAATCACATACTTTTAAGGTAAAATTACAATTTATCTCTTAAAAGTTTATAATTACAGAAATCCCTCAAACGGATACAATAATATAAGCGCTGATACATTAATCTGATGCACGAGATACATTAATTGTTAAGTAAGATACATTACATTTTATACATGATACACTAATCCGATGTACATTTTATACATGATACACTAATTTGATGCGCGAGATATAATAATATAAGCGCTAATACATTAATTTGATGCGCGAGATACACTAATTTGATGTGCGAAAATGAGGGATTTTGGAAATTTATAAAACTTATAGGGATAATGGTAATAAGTAAACTAAAAGGTGAAATTTCTGTAATTTATTTTTGTCGCACAAGTTGGTGCACTCAAATTTAACATTTTTGAGTTCACTTTTTTGTAAGATAAAAAGAGGTCTTACATAACCAATAGAGATAGTTATATATATATACTATTCGATCATCCTATTTATTAAAAATGACCAAAATATACATTGCATATAAACTCTATTATGTATGATGTGTATATGTTGTGTATAGGTATATGCATATGTGTATGTATAATATATGTATATTAGTATAAAGTTTACATTATCTATACACTATAGTCTATGTACATATATTTTGTAAACTAGATGACCCAAACATATTGAGTTGTAAATTTACTCTAATATTTATAAGGGAAACTTATATAAATTCACTAGTTTAAGAGTTAATTACTTAGATACACTTTATTTTGCAATATTGTGAATCTTATCACATTTTAGTGTGTCTAGTTATATACGTCCAGATACATGTATCTCGAGATACATGCGGTCAAAATTAGGTGTAATTTTTCTAGATACATTGTATCCAAATGGGTTTGCATGTATCTGGTAACAAATCTCTCTCACCTCCCTCCCCATCTTGCTCGCATCTCTCCCTATTTTCGTATATTTGATAGCAACAATACATGTATCTAGGTGTAACTTCCTCAATATATATGGTAGAAAACTCTTATTCAATTAGTAAGATACATAATGTTTTGAAAATATAGGTAATAATAGTATATATGATAATAGAATATGTCTAATCATGTAATTTCTCATATTTATAATCTTTAGAAACTAATGACGACAGTGAGCCAATTATTTTCACGTCTATACTCAACAAAACACGCCAGCAAAATTTGTGAGGATATATATTGCATACAAGGAATATATATATATATATAAAAGTTATGAAGCAAATCAAGGACATCTAATAGTATCAACTTTATGCAATAGTTTGAGGGAACATATGTACGTACCACTAGAAGACTTTTAATGAGATCGTCGGTGTAGAATTCAGGTTCAGATTCCTGCAGAGACAATAAAGTTTCAACTAGCGTCGCCTTCTTCCCCTTAGCTCCATGATCACTACTACTACTACTTTTTTTCTGTCGAAATTCATCAAGTAATTTGTTTAAAAATTCATTTCTCTTCATACTCGTTAAGTCCATTTTTTTCCCAATCCCTTTATACCCAAACCATTTCAAAATTGGCAAAAAATCACACACGTTTAAAACCAACAAATTTGCAAAGAAAACACCCCTCATCTCTTTAATTATCTTTTTCCCCTTTTCCATTCCTATATCCTCCTCACTCACACAACTTTTTCCAGTACCAATTCTCATCATAACATTAAACACAAAAGTAAAAGCCCAATAACTCAAGTCAACTCTAGTACCGCCACGTGTATTCTTTTCACTGGCTTTAAACAAAGAGCGAATCAAAATCTCAGTTTCTTCGTTCCGAATTAAAGAAGACTTTTGAAGACCGTTTGAAGAGAAGAGTTCAACCGTGGTTTGACGGCGGAGAACTCTCCAGAGTTGACCGTACGGTGCCCAAAAAATAGCAGTATAGTTAAAAGACACCCGGTCACCTAGCATGCTATGTGGCCGGTTAGCAAATACAACATCGTTTTTCGTGAAACATTCTTCTACAAAGGATGGAGAGGACACAATTAACATATTTCGACACCCGAAACGGAGGTATAAAACCGGACCATATTTAGTTGATAAAGAGGTTAATGTTTGGTGAAGTGAATTTTTGATAAGGTAAAGATGGCCTATTATTGGGAGAGACAAAGGACTAGGTGGTAAATTTTTTTTTGGATGAATCAAATGTTTCAATAAAATTATGAGGAAAAATAGAAAGATGATAACTAGGTAGTAATGAGAGGAATTAGAATTATAAAAGTTCTGCATGGCTGAAATTAATAACTTGAAAATTAAAAATGCTTGAACTTATTAGAACTCTTGTCAACTTAGTGCTGCATAGTATATAGTTTATTATATAGACGGTATTTGCCCACCTTATATTATATTGGTGGTATTAATTAAAGGATCACGTGAAACACAATAATTGAATTGTGAAACGCTAGAGTTTGGAAAGGAAACTAGTTTAGCTATTGGTTTTGAAGTGTAAAATTCAGAAAAATGGTGAGTAGTAACTAACCATCTTTTACTCCATCCATCCACTTAAAAAAGAATGAAGTAATTTAATATGACATAGAATTTAAGAAAATAAAGAAGAATTTTCAGTATTGTGATTTTAAATTAAATTATGTCAAATGTATCTAAATGTACTTTAATCTTGAGACCACGTGGAAATTTGAAATCAAATTATTGTCAATAAAAAAAAAGCAGGTCATTCTTTTTTAAACACACTAAAAACGAAAGTAGGTCATTCTTTTTTAAATGAAATGAGTTTATTGTATTAATAAGTGTTGTACAAGACACTTACACATATGTAAGTAGCAATTGCGTGAAGAAATGAATTTTGAGTCTAATTCGACTTTTGGATCGGGATCCTATTTTATTGGACTAATTGACCATTTTGGCCTAATTAATTATTTTATTTGTCTCAATTTATATGACTCATTTTTTTTGTCGATCTAAAAAAAATGACACAATTCCATAAATAGTAACAATTTAACTTTAAAATACGGTTAATGAAATAATTATTAACTATACAAACATCGATAACTTATTTTAGACCACTAATTTCAAAAATATTTTGTTTTTTTTTAAAAAAAATTGTGTTCACATGAATTGAGACGACGAATGTAATAAAAATCTGGCCATCTGGCCAAAATTTGTCTTTTTTCCCCTTAAAATAAGAGATGAAGATTGGTCAAGCGGCCATATTAGTTGATGTGAGATTCTTATGGGAATTTAGTACACAAAATATTGAATAACACTCGCTCTGTCTCAATTTATGTGACACATTTCATTTTTTGAGAGTCAAACATTTTAAGTTTGATCGACAATTTGCGCACAAGTCTTCAATTTTGTAAAAATAAAATTTATATATTTATAAATTCAGTAAAAACTATTATAAGTCATGGTAATTTATAATTCCAAATATTTAAAAGATATATGAAAAATTTATGGACAAAAATAGATTCATTTGAATCTTGAAATCTAAAATGTGTCACATAAATTGAGACGAATGGAGTATAAAATAATTTGCACCCAAAGTTATGATCTGATAATTTACGAGTCTCAAGTTTAAGCGTTAGTAACAGAGTTATTCGATAGTTATGCTAATAAGAAAAGTAGCAAGTACTCGATAAAAATATTCGAACCGGCATAACACCACCACTTGTCATAATCAAATCTTTTGCAGGTCTCTTCTCTCGTTTTTTTTTTCCGCATTGCTTAAGATGCTAACCTATGCTAGGAAAAAGTGGCATCTAGCTCTAACATAAATTCTTAAATTTCATTAAACCAAATCTTACAAAATGAGCAAAAATATATGGTTCATTAGGTGAGTCACATGACCAAATTAAACACGAAATACATGCAATTTTAATTTGAGTTATAAAAAATTAGAATAATCATCAATATAGAAATCAATTATAGCAAAAAACGTTAGGTGATTCTTGTAAACTTTCATCAATTCAGTTAAGGAATGGAAATATTGACAGCATTGCGAGCATTTTAGAAGAAGAAGAAGAGAGGATTTTATTGCATAGCATCAATGGCAAATGTGATGCCTATTTATACAAGTAGATCTGTGAGCTTCTAGAAGAATCTCTTACTGTTACATTGGTTATAACAAACTAACTAATTTGTAATCAACTTACCTCACCACACATCTAATACATCTACTAACTCACTTTATATTTCAATACTCCCCCTCAAGCTAGGATGGAAGACATCTATAACTCCTAGCTTGGAAAGTAAAAACTAATGTTGCACTGTCCCTAATCCCTTTGTAAACAAGTCTGCTAATTGTGATTTAGTTCCAACAAATTCTGGTTTGATCAATCCATCTTTGACCTTTTCTCTCACAAAATGACAATCGATTTCAATATGCTAGTTCTCTCATGAAAAATAGGATTGGAAGCAATCTGCATGGCTACTTTGTTGACACAACACAACCTGACTGGAGTGTTTATGTCCACCTTTAGATCTTTCAGCAATCCAATTAACCAAATGATTTTTGCCATTGTCCCTGTCATACTTCTATATTCAGCCTCTGCTGAGCTTCTACTTATTGTATGTTGTTTCTTGGATTTCCAAGAGATCATGGACTCTCCAAGCATAACCACATATTTTGTAACTGACCTCCTTGTATTAGGACATGCTGCCCAATCTGAATCACAAAATGCTGTCAAGTCTGCAATTGCTCCTTTCTTCAGTAATATCCCTTGTCCAGGTGCCCCTTTTAAGTATCTAATAACTCTCAATGTTGCATCCCAATGTGACTTCTTGGGATGTTGCATAAACTGACTAAGAACTTGAACTGCAAAACAAATGTCTGGCCTGGTGATTGTCAAATATATCAATTTTCCTATCAACTGCTGGTAACTGTGTATATCAGTCATGATTGTATCACTCTCATTTCCAACCACTGAGTCATACTCCACTGAAGTGAGTTTCATGTTCATCTCCATAGGAGTAGAGACTGGTTTAGTTCTTCCCAATCCTGTTATGGACAACAATTCTAATATATATTTTCTCTGGTTAAGCAATATTCCCTTGTCTGACCTCATCACCTCCATTCCCAAAAGATATCTTAGGGGTCCTAAGTCTTTTACTTTGAACTTACTGTGTAGAGTCTCTTAAGCACTGTTAATCATCTTTTTGTTGTTCCCTATTATTAGTAAGTCATCAACATAAACTAAAATCATTACTATGTCATCTCCTGACTGTTTTGTGAACAATGAGTGGTCATGTGGGCTCTGAGTATATCCTGCTTCAATCAAAGCAGTGGTCAGCTTGATGTTTCATTGTCTTGAAGCTTGCTTCAAGCCATATAGAGATTTGATCAACTTGCATAATTTAGACTCCCCTTGTCTATGAAAACTTTGTGGCAATGACATGTAGACTTCCTCATACAAGTCTCCTTGTAAGAATGCATTATTAACATCCATCTGCATTAAGGGCTAATCTTTTGAAGCTGCAATAGTGATGAGAGTTCTCACTGTTATCATCTTGGCAACAGGTGAAAAAGTCTCACGATAATCCAACCCTTCTTTTTGATTATAACCCTTGGCTACCAACCTTTCTTTGTACTTATCTATAGATCCATCTGCCTTATGTTTGATCTTATATACCCACTTAGAACCAATGTCTTGAATCCCTGTTGGTAAGTCTATAACCTCCCAAGTGTTATTACTTTCTAAGGCAGTTATTTCATCACTCATGGTTGCTATCCATCTTTCATCTAAGGATGCCTCACTGAATGACTTAGGTTCAGTAGTTTGTGAAAGAGCTCCTAAGTAAGCCTGATAAGGGACAGACAAATATGATAATGTAGACAATCTGAAATAGGGTAGATGCAACTGGCAAATGGTTTAAGAGCAGTTATGTAGGCATCAAGCCAACTAGGTGGTTTAACATTTCTAACTGTTCTATTATTGGCATGTCTGATAGGTTGGATGTCTTGTGATTGTGTTAAATCACTCACACATGGTGGTGTATTATCTTCTGCAGCTTCTGTGATAACAATAAGATCTTCAACAATGTTGGGGATGGGATTTATAGTGCAGCTAGGCAAATAGTCTATTGATGTGTCTAACTGAACAGGTTCATTATGCTCAGCTGAAGCAATAGGACTCAAGTCTGAATTGTATAGCTCAAACATGTCTAGTTCACAGGACACTGTATCTGATTGACATGGAAAAACATATTCTCTGAATGTAACATCTCTACTTACAAAGAATATCTTCTCATCAACATCATATAATATGTACCCTTTTTGAACCTCGGAATATCCAAGCAAGACTGACTTTCTAGCCTTTGCTGCAAATTTATCTCCTTTGGGTAACTTAGTTGCATAACACACTCAACCAAAGACCCTCAAATTATCAATTCTAGGTATTTTCTGGTGCAACATTTCATAAGGTGATTTCCCATTCAACACTTCAGTAGGTAATTTGTTGATCAAATGTACAGTTGTTCTAACACATTCACCCCAAAAATGAATAGGAATGGAACTTTGAAATCTCAGTGCCCTGGCTACTTCTAAAATATGCATGTGTTTCCTCTCTACTACACCATTCTGTTGGGGTGTATAAAAACAACTACTTTGATGCACAATACCATGATAAGCTAGTAGATTAATTACTGAGGAATTAAAAAACTCAGTCCCATTATCAGACCTTAAAACTTTCACAGACAATGCAAACTGTTTTTTTATTAAAGCAATGAAATCCTTGAGCACTACAATGACCTCACTTTTGGAATTAATGAAACATAACCATGTGTATCTACTATAGTTATCAACTATGGTAACAAAGTAGTATTTTTTGTCAAATGTGGGCTTTCTATAAGGCCCCCAAACATCAATATGAACTAATTCAAATGCTTTAAAGGTTTTACTTGTACTAACTGGAAACTTCATCCTACATTGTTTTGCCATAGGGCAGATCTCACAATTAGATTGTATATTCTTATCTGACAGATGTCTCAATGATTAGATGTGCTGCATTACTCTAGTTGAAGCATGCCCCAGCCTTAAGTGCCACAGTTTTGTATCTCCACTTCTATTCTCAGCAGTCATAGCATGCACAGTTGGCTTTATTTGATTCTTTAATATGTACAGTCCTTCTCTTTCTTTACCAATCCCCAATACCTTGCCATTGTAAAGTCCCTGAAACACAAAAAGTCAGGGTAAAAGGAAACTGAATAGTTGAGTTCCTTGGTTAGTTTTGAGACTGATAATAGGCTAAACTTAAAATCTGGCACATGTAGAACATTTTTAAGCTCATGTTCGTCTAAGACTTCTGCAACTCCAATGCCCTTGATTTCACATATTTTCCCTGTTGGTACTTGAACACCATCACTGTTACCATTATGTATTCTTCTACTAGCAACTAGTAAATCTTCATTAGGTGTAATATGATGTGTAGCTCCACTATCAATTATCCACTTACAAGCTTTATCATCTTTAGGATCTAAAGAGGCAATACCTGACATATTAGCAACACAATCAGATGTTCCTGCTCTGTCCATTGTGTCTACCAGGTCTTCATACTGGGATGGTGACATTTGATTCTCAGTGTGTTTTTCCTTTTTGAATTCATCAACATTCCTAGTGAAATGTGCATTTGGTTGGGAATCAGGCTTAAAATCAGACTTGAAACCTTCAGTCCCTTTCTCTTGCTTTGGAAATCTGGTGGATATCCTACCAACCTGTAACAATTTTCCTTGAAATGTCCTTCGAAACCATAATGATCACAAATTGTTCCTGGAGGCACAAATCTCTTTGTCCTTGGTCTGTACCCTTGAGTTCTTCCAGCTAATAGTGTGAGAGGATCTCTTGTTTTATCTAATACTCCTAAAGTTCTCTGGCTTTCCTCTTGTGCAGCTACTAAATATGCCTCATTAACAGTTACAATTGGCATTCTAGCCAATATGCTACTTCTGATAGCCCCAAAACTTTTATTTAATCCCATTAAAAATTGGAGTAGTCTCTGTGATCTCAGATGCATTACATAAGTAGTTGAATCCTCACATGCACAACCAGGTGAAGAGATCATAACATCCATTTCAGCCCACAGATCTCTCAATTTAGAGTAATACGAAGTCACATAATCAGTACCTTGTTTGAGAGCTGCAATTTCAGACCACAAATGATAAACTCTAGTAAGATCTGATCTATCAAATCTTTCTTCAAAGTCTCCTCAAACTCTTTCTGTATTTGAAGCGTATATTATTCCTGGTAGCAGTTCACTTGTAACTGTGCTTGCAATCCATGACAACATTATCCCATTACATTTTCCATTGCTCTTCTAATACTTCTTTGTAAGCTATTTTTGCACAGGATCCATTAATGAATCCAAGCTTCCCTTTTCCCTGAGAGCCAACTTCATTGATCGACTCCACAGAGCATAATTCTCTGGTCCTGTTAATTTTGATTGGAACTAAAACGAGTCCAGGAGCATTTGATGCTTGGAGATAGAGCGGATGATTATGATTTAAAGTAGTTACCTCATTTGTTGCCATTGATGTTTGTTCGTCTGTCACCATTGTTGATTGCTGCAGAAGCTTTTTCTCTTCTATTGCTTCACAACATCTGGTTATCTTCTTCTACGCAGACCAATTCCCTATGATCTGTGCTTTGATACCATGTAAACTTTCATCAATTCAGTTAAGGAATGGAAATATTGACAGCATTGAGAGCATTTTAGAAGAAGAACAAGAAGAAGAGAGGATTTTATTGCATAGCATCAATGGCAAATGTGATGCCTATTTATACAAGTAGATCTGTGAGCTTCTAGAAGAATCTCTTACTGTTACATTGGTTATAACAAACTAACTAATTTGTAACCAGCTTAACTCACCATACATCTAATACATCTACTAACTCACTTTATATTTCAATAATTCTTCTCATTTGTGCTAACCTTAGTGGACAGAGTTATTTGTAGCACAATAGATATCCCGTGAAACACAACTGAACCAGACATCAAGTTAAAAAAAAAAAAAAAGAGATCAATTATACTATCACTAAATAATTGGGGTAGATAAATTCTCTCAACCTGCACTTCACATATATAAAACGTCCTCAATTATAGTATCACTGAATTTTCCTTTAAAAATTAAGAATTGCAAGACTTGAACGGAAAAAAAGAACTATTATTTGTTCAGATTGTTTGATAAAACTATTTAAGTATTGGAGTAATTTGTAAATGAATATCACGTTTTACTTTTGGATAATTAAGCTGCACACAAATTCTTTTAAAAAATTTCCTTTAGTCTGCAATCTCAACCATATAAAATTTTCCTTTATTCATAAGAAAAATATATACACGTAGTAAGACGCAACATAAATAATAGGAATGAGACACTTCTTAAAATACTATTAACTTTGAAATTTAAAATATTGGGATATCAATTTAGTTATGAATTTCTGTTTTTTTAATTTTTAAAATTGGGATATCAATTAAATTAACAACCAATTACTATACTCATTTGATCTTAAGTTTTATTCTCGTAGGTGAAATTACGTAAATACACAACTTAAACTATTATAATTTCTAAAATTCCTTACCATTTAAAAAAAATTACAAAAATCTTCTCTCGGATACATCCCTATCCCCTCTCGTATACATCCACCCACTCTCAGATGCAACCCATCCCCTCTAGGATACATTCCTCACATTAAGTAATGTATCATTTAATTTGTAATGTATCGGACAACTAAGAAATATATTAGAGAATTATGAAAAATCTAAAAATTTTGTAATTAGGAAAACTTTCAGGATATGATTGCATGGTAAACTATGGCAAATGTATTAAGGTAATTTGAATAGAATGGGTTATGAATAGTTTCTCAATTCGTTTTAACCTAATTTATTTTGATTCAAGTAAACTTTGAACATATTGAATCAAATTTTATTTATTAGCTCAATTAATTGGCTCGTTAAAATTTAACTCAATCCATTTATTTGTCACTTCTAATTGTAGGAAACATGCCAATTCTAAAGCTTGTAACTTTTTCTTTAAGAAGTCATGAATAAATTTACTTAATTATTTCATTCTCCTAATTATCAAAACTGGTTAAAAGAAGTACTAATATAAGACTTTCATTTATCTAAAAACTAATGTTTTTTCATAGATTCTGAAAACAATTATTTCCCACGGAGAATATCAACGAAAAGTATCTAAAGATAAATAGAAACAAAAGTTGAGAACCATCATTGATTGGAAGAAATTAATGAAGGGGAAAAAAATAACGAAAAGAAAAATAAAAGGTAAATTGATGGAAAAAAACTCATATCTTGTCTTTATCAAATATGATAGATCGGATATTTTATTTATTATTTGCCAGTCCGAACCTACTATTGCTCATATATTAAGATCAATATTGGCTAAGATTGTTGTCCATACACTAACTAATAATTAATTCATTGAAAGTATCTTTTTATAAATATGGTATTCGAAGAAATTCTATTAATCTAAATTCATCAAGAATTGACTTATTAAAAAGTTAAACACTCTTTTCACGATTTAAATCCAAAATATTTAATTAATGATAGAGAAATTCGAATTAGGTGGCTTAACAATCTTTTTTTTTTGGTCTTGGGAATCTGAGTAGGTGGCTTACTAAAAAAAGAGAGACAGAGAAACTCCAATAATTTTTTAAAAAAATTAGAGGTGTTTGCTTAAATTTCCCAAGAAATATTAAAAAACTTTAAGAGGTGATTATACAATAATTTATCTTTTTAAAGAACTGTTTGTTTTCATGGATTGATATCTCACATGATCACACGATTAATAGTTATTATTATTTCATAAAATAACTTTTCTGTTGAATTCCATTTTTTCAATAAAGAATATGATCTTTTGAAATAACAATGTAAAAGATCAAACTCATTTTTCTCTTGGAAAAACACTAAGAAATCTACTAGAAATTATATTTACACATGTCTGATCTTTTTCATATGGAATTGAAATGTATACTTAGTGATGAAGCTTTAGTGCCAATTTCGAATATTTAGTTGGTGTAAGTGACATGAATAAAAATACTGATTTGATTGATCAGCATACTACCGACATGGAATCTATTACCTTTAATTAATCAGACATGTTTACTTCTAATTCTGGTAAAACACACACAAAAAAAATATGCACATAATGAAGGCGTGGGAGTTAAAATAAAATGGAGGAATGTAATATAATAACCGACACTAAAGAAAAAAAAACATTTCTTGCAATGGAACTCTCAATATTTATTTGGGGAAATTACGTGGATTAGCAAATGTATATAAGTTAATTAGCTAATATAACTTATAATTTGAATTAATTACCACTCGCAGCCTCATTTTAGTTATAATTATGTGTGCCTCTTTGCCCACTCTTGCTCGCTTCTCTCCTCCCTCTCCCAATCTTGCTCGCTAGATATACAAATACATATGTATACTAGTTACATATACATATATATACAATTCGACATATATACAAATATAATTCATCTCTCTACACTCTATGTCCTCTCTCACTCATCTCTCTCCTCCCTCTTACATATAACTATGAATCATAATTAACAAATTGTAGCTATGAAGCCTAATCAAATTATTTTTAGTGGCTATTTGTGATTTTTTTTTCATTTTCATGGGCTTGAATCAGAAATAATTAAGCCGGAAGAGATCCATAGGCGAATTTAAGATATTTAGAATATGGGTATACCATTAAGGGAAAGAAAAAAAAGGGCAAACTGCTTTATCAGACATATATCCATACCATACATACCAATTTAGTAAAATTTTACCTATACTTTTAAATAACTACGTATTTTATCACTAATTAAGAGTTTCTTACTATATATTGAGGAAGATATACTTAGATACATATGTTTTTGCTACCAGATACACTTGGATACAATGTATCTCCTCGAACAAATTATACTTAATCTTGACTGCAATATGTATTCCGAGATACATGTATCTGGACGCACCGAAGTATGATAAGATTCGTAATATTACAAACTAGAATTATGTATCTAAGTAATTAGCTCCTAAATTAGTAGAATTTTTATAAAAAGAAGAAAATTAAATGTATTAAATGGAAAATGATCATTCCTCAAAGTAAATAACTCAACATTCTACTAAGCACTAAGTGCATAGTTTAAGCCTACTTGTAGCATGCCACGTGCTATCGCAGATAATATCTAGTGTTACTACAAGTTCATGTTTCTTATATTATAGACAATAAATTTACCCTTAGAAGAATCCCAACCATCCCAGCACACCACATACCCAAAATAACTTGGTAAATAGCACTTTCTTCTCCAAATGAATCCTACGCGATTTGATTTGAATTAGTGGAACCACTGAATTTCAAAAATTGAATAATTATTTTAAGAAAAAGGAAGATCCATAAATACAAATGATTAAGGCCACAAGCTCTTTAATTTCTGTCTTTAATGTCAAGTTTATGAAAAATTCTGTCTATGCTTTTCCTTGGTCTTATTCAATGTGTTCCGTACCACCTTAAAGGCCTCGACTACATAAGAAGATAAAAAAGAAAGTTTTTGCTTCTCGATGTTAAAAAAGGTAAAGTAGACAAACTTGGCTTTTAATTTACTCTTCTAAATTCTAATTAATTACTGTCCTAAATAGCATGGCATGCTTGTTACTCCCTCCGTCCCATTTTATATGTCACCTTTTTACTTTGCACTTGCATTAAGAAATGATGTAACTTTACTCTTCTACCCTTAGTTAATGTTTCTTAAGTCAACTTTATTAATAAATGACAAGATTAATTAATTATTCTATCAAGGGTATAATAGGCAAAATATGATAATTTATGTAAAAAAATTATAAAATGACAAGTATTGTGGTCCAACTATTTATAGAAAGGGATGACATATAAAATTGGATGGAGGGAGTACATAATTAGCATACAGTATATACTGTTTATTATGGGGTCGTTTGGTAGAGTGTATAAAAATAATACCCAATAGAATGTATTAGTAATGCATGTATTAGTTATACTTGAATTAGTTATGCATTGTTTGGTTTGGTGTATTAAAAATAGTATGCATTATATAAAAATATTTATTTACAAAAGTATCCTTCACAATTATGGTGGAAAAGATGTAAAAGTACTTTTGAGGGGTAATTGGGTGTTTAACCATATTAATGCATGTATTAAATCCTTTGCATTGCTAATACCTAAAATTCATGGTATTAGTAATACACTCCTCAATACACAATAGAGTGTATAACTAATGCACCAAACAAGGGATTACTAATACATATAATTAATGCATGCTTATTTTTGCTAATACACTCTACCAAACGACTTAAGGTTAGAGGACCAATTATAATAGCCAAAATCGTTAAGGGTCATTCGCCTCATAAGATAAGGTGAGATATTTCAAGATTAAGTTTAAGATTAAATACATTTAGGATTATTTTATCTCATCTAAGAGGTAAGATAAATCAATTCCAGGATTATAATATTTGAATAACTTTGTTTGCGAACCAAACAATCCTGAGGAATAAGGAATTAAAAGTCAGGCTGCTGCGTATCTATTTCTTCTTTCATACTAGTAATACTAACAGAATATCATTAATTGGTATGCATGTCAATCATTTCTATAAGTGTATTCTCATAATTTCTTGTTCGAGTCAAAGGTTTAGAGAAAAATCTCTACCTTCAAAAGAGGTAATCAGAGGTAAATTCAGGATTTAAAGACGTCGAGTGCATTAAATTTGAGCTCTAACTCTAGCTGGATTTGAATCTTAGTCTCACGGGTGGTTCCTCTGGCTTGTACAACGGCACAAGGCCTCATCATGGCCCATGGGTGCACAGTTAATTATACTATAGTTTCTCTCAATTTCTAAAAATAGATATACATATATATATACACATGATTTTTTTTCGAAATTAATAAGTGTACGTAAACCCTTACCAATACATGTGGATCTGCCTCTAGAGGTAAGATTTGCATACAACATATCCTTGTTATACTTCACATGTCTGATGGGGGGGGGGGGGGGGGGGGGGGGGGGG
>JAJOOR010007930.1:0-29979 GCA_036250505.1 Solanum acaule
ATGGGGTTCTATTCTTTGCATTGCACTAGTATTGCTTGGGTTGTCTACATGTTGGGATGATATTATGTTGGTTTGGACTATGATGCTTATTTTGTGTGTATATTGGATTTACTTGGCAAAAAACATGTTTTGAC
Source organism: Solanum acaule (assembly GCA_036250505.1). Lineage (NCBI taxonomy): Eukaryota > Viridiplantae > Streptophyta > Magnoliopsida > Solanales > Solanaceae > Solanum > Solanum acaule. Next base: position 135 of record JAJOOR010007930.1, read on the forward strand.
TAAATGTTCTTTTATGCATGTTTCAATGGTTTTTATGCATAGTAGCCATACTTAGTACGTGTGTTGTACTAACCCATATTTTCTCCCTTTTTCCCCAAACATTTAGGTTCGGGCCGTTGAAGATTCAAGCTTACTTCTCAAGCCACTTTGAGTTACTTTCCCAAGTTGGTGAGTCCTCAAGTCCGAGGACAAGACCCTATGATCTAACTTCTATGTTTAGTCCTTTGCTTATGTTGAAAGACATTGTTGTACTTTCCTATTTCAAGACTTCTTATTGAAGTAAGGGATAAGTCCTATTTTCGATACTTCTATGTCTAGATGGTACATTGTGACGAAGTTATATTCTGTTTTTCCTATATGAAGTGAAGTTGAACTTCCAAAGTAAAAGTTTTAAATTTTCCATGATTTTATTCTATGATACATGCTATGATGAATGCTAAGGGCTTGTATAAGACCTCTTCGAGGTCGAATATGCCGGTAACGACTAGGAGGTGCTCTCGAGTTGTTACATAAGTCTAACACTAGGAGCAGAAACTAGAACTTGTCCGAATAGTCTTGCTTAAGTTTGAGAACAACCGGATAGGAAAAGATCAGTAGGCCATTTTTATAATCCAGTAAAAAATCCAAAAATAGAACTACCAAATAAAAAGCTTACCACTTGAACCCGATTTGAGCCTAAAAGTCAGTTTTTGTTCTTACCCATTAATATCATATCCTTTGGTTTTCAAAGATACGATGTCATAACTCAGGCCAAAAGCCTAAGTTGAGGGTGATTACAATCCGAGCGGAAAGAAGAAGTGAAAAAAAAAAAGGTTCAACCAGTGAGCTAAGTGCATACAAAAATTGCATATAAAAAAAGTGTGAAGAAAAGAAAAGAAAAAGAAGAAAAGAAAAAAAGAAAAAGAAAATAATGGTTGCTGAGATGTGCTGAAATGAAGTAAAAGAGGGAATCGCTCAGAAAAGAGTTGTGTGCAAACGAAACTTTAGAAAACCAAGGGACTAGTCACTCACAAACCCAAATATCCATTCCCTAGCCTAAGACTATGTTACAAGCCAATAAAGTCCTACAGTGATCCTATTCCGGGTGTTTGAAAGATAGAGCGTAGAAAGCAATGGTAAGCCTATGGTAGTTTGTTGTTAGTGGTAGAAGTTCTTTGAGAGTGTGAGCGTAGAACTTAGTCCTAATTATCATAAGTAAGGGACTTCTTTGGTGTGAGGACACAATGATTGCATTTGAGAGTAGATTGTGTTAGCTGATAATTCACAGGCATAAGCATGATTGACTGTAAGTAATGAGATGTCATAGATTGATCCTTGCATGTTAGATTCATGGTTTTGGATACAAATTGTGTTTGAGATGGCTGCTGCATGATTTCAAAATTGTTTGAGTAATCTGAGGATGAATGTATTGTTTTCTCATCACTTGAGGACAAGTAATGGTTCTAAGTTGAGGGTGTTGATGTGCCGCGAAATCTAGGCACATTTGATGCTTAAAATTAAGGATGAAGACTAGAATCGAGTGTATTTATGTGAATATAATGTGTTTGGTAGTGTTGTACAGGTGAACCAGGTGAAAGTGGAAGCAAATAGAAAAGAAGAAGAAATCAGTGTAGGTGAATTGAAGGATAGTAAAGACCACAGACGACCACATGGGCCGTGGTCTTCACTACGGATCATGGTGCGAGTTGTGGTTCTAATCTAGTGCTTGGGGTTGGAAGAGTTGACATTTGGTAGGATCAATTAAAGATCACGGCCAATTTCACGGATCGTGATCCTCACAACGTCCCATGGTGTCAGCCGTGTAGGTGAACCATTAGAAGAGCATTAAAGACCCAAGCTGGGGGAAGTCCAAGTGAAGACCACAGAGGTATTCACGGACCATGGTTGCTTCTGTGGTTCATTTTCCAGTAAGCAAGTATAGAAGACCCAAGTTGGGGGGAAGTCCAAGTAAAGACAACGGAGGACTTCACGGACCGTGAAGTCCTTGACAGACCTTGGTAGCCTCCGTGGTGCAGTCCCAGTGTCCAGGCGTTGAAGACCCAATGTTGGAAAATTTCAAAGGGAAGACCACAAAGGGTTTCACAAACCGTGAAGCCCTTGACGGGCCGTATAAGTGGGCGTGAAGGGCCCGACAATCCAGTCCTACTTCGAGTAGGAATCTTTTTTAAAACACTTATTTGAATTAATTAGGTCGTTTTTATGTTTTATCTTATCTTTGATTGAACGACAAACAAGTTTCGATAATTCATAGCTTTTGGTTTCGATTTTGGATTTGGAATTAAGTTTGATTTCAATTTCGAATTCTTGAAATATCAAAGTGGTTGTTGATTGCTTATTCTCGTAAGTATTTTATAACATGTTTTCATTCTATATTTTTGAACATTTACGTGAAATCGTGAGTAGCTAAACACCACAACTGGGGTTGTGGGATCCATGACGAAGTTCTAAGTGTAATTTCGTAAAACGAGTGAAAGGCAATTTGTGGTTACAAACTGTAGTTTAGTTTTCGCTATTCATATATCCTAATGAGTGCACGCATTAGGTTAAGCCTGTATCTGTCATTTGTTCGAGAGAAAAATGATGGTTAGGAAAAAGTTGAACTAATCTAACTGATTGGAGTCAAAGTTTGAGTTCAAGAGAAAAGAACCTTAACACCATTATAGGCGAGGGTAAATCGTGTAACACTCTAGGATCGAGAGGACTTGAGTGAAGATTATCTGAGTAGACTGATAAGTGTCAGATATAACTAACTCACATGTAATTTGTAGAGGTAAGTTGTCTGAAACTCAATTACGTAAGAACATTAGACGCAACATTATGGGGAACACAATCCTAGTTTCAGTTAATTATTGAAACAACTTCGAAATTGATATTTTGTTACTTGTTGAATTAGACTTTAGTTGCAACTTTGGTTATCAAAGTGTTAACGCTAAACCCAATTTTACTTTCCACAATTGTTTATTAAGGAAATAATAACAACATTTGGGTAAAACGCGACAGTGAAATCATTTCTGTAAAGAAATTCTCTGTTGGATCGACCTCAACTCACGTTGAGTTCTATAAATTGACTTTGACCATTTATATCTCTTAATTGAGGTGTAAGTTTGGACGTATCACAAGTTGAAATTTTTTTGAGGCATTTTTTGTATTGTTTTTGTGTTTTCTTGATTTTTTGGCCATTTTGGGGTATTTACGTAATATTTGGCCATTTTCAGGCAGTTACAAAAAGAAGTAAAGTTTAGTTCTGTTATTCGTCACGATATTCTAAGGTCATTGGTGCAATTCAAAAACATTTGAGGCGTTTTTTGTATTGTTTATGCGTATTTCTTTATTTTTCGGCCATTTTGGGGCATTTACATAATATTCGACCATTTTCGGGTAGTTACGAAAAGAAGTAAAGTTTTGTTTTGTTATTCGTCACGATATCTAAGGTCATTATGGAACACCTCACCATTTGAAAGAACTAGAAAGAGTTAAAATTAGAAATAGTCATTTTAGGAAAGAATGAAAAATCTGGAAATTGGTTAAGTTATGTTAAGTTTGAGTTTTGGGTCAACTTCAAATGACTATAACTCCTAGCTCAGGATGAGTTGGGTGTGCTTTAGATACCATAGGAAAGATCTTGGAATTATCTTTCCAACGCCGTCGAGTTTGCGCGATTCTGAGTTCGTATGAGTGAGATATGCCCATTTGAAGTTGGGCTGTTCAAATAAGGAAAATCTAATCCGGATTTTTGAAGGGTAGTATGGTCTTTTCCTTACCCAATTATTTTATTGCGTTTTGGGAGTTTAATTGGAGTCTAATTAGAATTAGATCAGTTTAGACAATTGGGAATTCACGCTAGGGCTTGGAGAAAAGAGAAAAGAGGAGAAAGGAGAAGAAAGTTCAAGATTCGTTAAGATCGTGCGAGTTTTGTTGTGGATTTCTCCAAGGATTCAATCCTACGAGGTATGTGAGATCACACAACGTTGGGTTATTTCACCTACGTGCCAATCATGATTTAATTCAGCGAAGTTGTATTGTTTTGAAAGCAAATCTTATGAGTTCTTGATGATAATTTGTTCGAAATCTTGTGGGTTCTTGTTGTTGAAGTTTCTTGAGTTTCATTCATGCTTTTATGTGTGTTTTCGAGTAGAATCTTACACATATTGATGATTTAGTTGTTTCTAAGTGTTTAGGGAAAGAACCAAGTTAAATTAGAGGGTTTAGAGATGAAAACGAAGAACAAAAGTCGGAATGCACTTGGGTAGGGGCCTGGGGCGCCGCCCCAGCCAGAGTGCCCCAACAGGGGCTCTTAAGTTTGACCTCTAGGGCACCGCGCCAGCTAGAGTCCCCCAAGTCAGCCTCTAAAATTTCAGGGCTAGTTCCCCGCGCCTCTCAGAGCGCTAGGGACACCAGTTCCCCCACTTTTCCCCCCTTCTTTCCATACGAGTTCCTTAGCAACGTACCTATGTTTTCTAGTCAATTTCTATACTCTAAGGTACGTCTAACCATCATGAAATCATCTATAAACATGAGATCATGAACCTTGAATCCATAATTCAATTCAAGAAAAGTTAAAGAGTCAAGTAAAGAGGTTAAGAGTTAAGTCAAGAGAAGTTCATAGTGTTTTATAAAACTCTTTTACAAACATTTTAACTTTGTTTTAAGACTTAAGCTTTGAGTTGAGTAAAGAGTTAGAGTAAATTTCATTTCTTCAAAGATTATATAAGGACTAAATATTCCCAAGAGTTAAAATGTTTTCACATTTGAGCAAGAAAGGAAACACCAATTTCCAAAAGAGCCTTTGAGCTAATTTTTGAGTAATTATCTCAAATCACAGAAAGAGTTTTGTTTTAAAAACATATGAGCTGAGTATACTTTGGGAGTAGTATTGAGCACCGATATGGGGACGCGAGTTCATAATAACTCAAGTCTCCATAAACCATGTAGCCATCATAGGTAGAAAGGATCATACTTTTCATATGATTCCTTAGTGCTTTTTAGCATAGACTAGTGGATCCACTTAGTTAAGGCGTCCTATATGACGGCAAAGTATAGGATAGTTCTGGCAGCGTGGGCAAGACGTTGTATAATCACTTAGGCTCATAGTGGTGGTTGTCGGTTAGAAAAACTCCCACAATAATTATATTACTTTATTATATGAGTAAATTGAGTTGTTATTGCATTTCTTTAACAAATTGAGTTTTCACCTAATGTTTTAAATGCTTGTATAAACTGCACCATTATTGTTGTTTTTACTTTGCATTAGAGTTGAGTAAAGACAAGGTATGTGTTCTTTTCAGATTCGTTTCAAGCTTATGTCTTATTTAGTATTCCCCTCGCATACTCGTACATTCAATGTACTGATGCCAATTCACGTGCATCATTTTATGATGCAGACAGGTAACCAGGATCAGTATCCAACACCTCGTTGATTCAGTTGAGCACTCAGAGTTAGTTTGTGAGCCTTCTTGCTTTCCGGAGGACCCCTTTTATCATTTGATTTTGTACTTTAGTTGTTGGGATGATCAGAGGTCATGTCCCGACATCCCTCTTGGTTTTAGAGGCTTCTTAGACGAGTAGCTATAGTTCTTTAGTCTTTTCGTTTTCAGTTGTATACGTTTAAGACTTGAGTTGCCATTTTGGCTAAGTTTAATATTTCTTTAAGACATTGCATGAGTTATTCTTTTGAGACTATTTCGTGTGTTTAAATCTTCTGCTGAGTAAGTAAGCCAAGCCAAGGGTTTGCTTGGGGCCAGCAATGGTTCTCGAGTGCCAGTCCTGCCTAGGGTGTAGACTCGGGGCGTGAAAAACTTGGTATCATAGCACAAAGTTCAAGAGTCCTAGGGAGTGTATGAAGTCATGTCAGTAGAGTCCTGGTTATCAGTGTGAAGTGCACCACATCTATGATTAGGAGGCTGTGACACTTAGGAAATTATCTCATTTCTTTCATACTCATTTCGTGCATTGGAGTTTGATCTCTAAAATGTTTCTTCTAACTCGTGCTTGCGTGTGTCTTTCAAATCATGCCTCCACGAAGAGTTGTCCGAGGTCGTCCTTCTAGGAGGGATGTTGAGAAGCAAAGGGTACCTAATGCACCTGAAGTGTAACCCCAAGGAAAAGTCACGAATGATGTGTTCAGGGAAGCGATCCGAATGTTAAGCTAAGTTGTGACTAACTAGGTTGGGCAACAAAGAGGGGCTAGACAGGAAGTGGTTGATACTTCGAGAATCCAAGAGTTCTTGAGGATGAACCCTCCAAATTTCACTGGTTCAAACACTATTGAGGATCCAGAGAGTTTTGTTGAGGAATTGAAAAAGGTATTTGAAGTTATGCACGTTGCCAATGTTGAGCGAGTTGAACTAGCTGCATATCAACTGAAGAATGTTGCTAGGACTTGGTTTGACCAGTGGAAGATGGGTAGAGCTAAGGGAGCACCACCTGTGAGTTGGGCTTGTTTTGAGGAGGTCTTCTTGGGGCGTTTCTTTCCTCGAGAATTGAGAGAGGCAAAGGTATGAGAGTTTCTCACCCTTAAGCAAGATTCACTAAGTGTTCATGAGTACAACTTGAAGTTCACCCAACTTTCCCGATATGCTCCGGAGATGGTTGCAGATATGAGAAGCAGGATGAGTCGCTTTGTTGTTGGGTTGTCCCGTCTGTCAAGCAAAGAGGGCAAGGCAGCCATGCTAATTGGGGACATGGATATAGCAAGGTTGATGGTCTATGTGTAGCAGGTTGAGGAAGAGAAGCTGAGGGATAGGGAGGAGTTTAGAAACAAGAAAGCGAAGATATGGAATGAGTCCGGGCAGCTGAGAAATAATATGAACCGGTCTTCTTTCCAACAAAAAGCAAAAGGGACTTGCTCCATCATCTGCTAGTGCACCTGCACCCTGAAACAAAGGTGAGTACAATAGTCAAAATTCACAGCACTTCAGAGCTAGACCTGCACAATCTCAGGGTAGTGTGGCATAAGGAGGTAACTGGGCTCCTGCATGTGCTAAGTGTGGTAGGTCCACCTCAGGTAAGTGTCGCGATGGCTCTATAGGTTCTTTCAAGTGTGGACAAGAGGGTCACTTCATGAAAGAGAGCCCTAAGAACCGACATGGTAATGGGTATCAGCGCAATAGAGCCCGGTCTTCATCAGTTGCTCCACCAGACAGGGTTGCACCTAGAGGAGCTACTTCCGGTACTGGCAAACGAGCAAACCGCCTTTATGCGATTACTAGTCGTCAAGTGCAAGAGAATTCTCCAGATTGTGTCACTAGTATGATCAAAGTCTTTACTCTTTATGTTTATGCTTTGCTAAACCCAGGAGCAAGTTTATCTTTTGTGACTCCTTGTGTTGCAATGAAGTTTGATTTTCTTCCTGAGAAACTTTGTGAACCTTTTTGTGTTTCTAGACCTGTTGGGGAGTCTATTCTAGCTGAGCGAGTCTATTGTGATTGTGTCGTTTGTATCAATCACAAGGACACCATGGCTGATTTAGTTGAATTAGACATGGTAGACTTCGATGTCATTCTTCATATGGACTGGCTTCATGCATGTTATGCCTGCATTGATTGTAGAACTCGAGTTGTTAGTTTTCAAATTCCTAATGAGCCAGTTATAAAGTGGAATAGCAGTTCAACAGTTCCTAAGGGTCGTTTCATTTCGTACCTTAAGGCGAGAAAGTTAATTTCCAAGGGTTGTGTCTATCACTTAGTCCGAGTTAATGACTCTAGTGTTGAGACACCTCTTATTGAGTCCATTTCAGTTGTGAATGAGTTTCCAAAAGTCTTTCGAGATGATCTACTCAAAGTCCCTCCTGAGAGAGAAATAGACTTCGATATAGATATTCTTCCTGATACTCGTCCTATATCTATTCCTTCATATAGAATGGCTCCAGCAGAGTTGAAAGAGCTTAAAGAACAGTGGAAAGATCTCCTTGATAAGGGTTTTATTCAACCAAGTGTCTCACCTTGGGGCGCTCCGATCTTATTTGTGAGGAAGAAGGATGGTTCCCTTAGAATGTGTATAGATTACCACCAGTTAAACAAGGTTGCTATCAAGAATAAGTATCCTCTTCCGAGAATTGATGATCTTTTCGATCAGCTTCAGGGTGCCACTTGTTTCTCTAAGATAGAGCTCAGATCAGGTTACCATCAGTTGAGGGTAAGAGAATGTGACATTCTAAAGACAGCATTCAGGACCCATTATGGTCATTATAAGTTCCTAGTTATGTCCTTTGGTTTGACCAATGCACCTGCAATATTCATGGACCTTATGAATATAGTATTCAAGCCTTATTTAGATATGTTTGTTATCATGTTCATTGATGACATACTAATTTATTCGAGGAATGAAGAAGATCATGCTAGTCATCTCAGAATAGTTCTCCAAACTCTAAAGGATAGAGAATTGTATGCCAAGTTCTCTAAGTGTGAGTTTTATCTTTGAGTCTGTGGCATTCTTAGGCCACATTGTGTTTGGAGAGGGAATTAAAGTTGATACCCAAAAAATAGAGGCAGTGCAGAATTGGCCTACACCCACATCCCCAACTAATATTAGGAGTTTCTTGGGGTTGGCTGGATATTATAGAAGTTTTGTAGAGGGGTTCTCATCTATTTCATCCCCTTTGACCAAGTTAACTCAGAAAACAGTGAAATTTCAATGGTTTGAAGCTTGTGAGAAAAACTTTCAAGACTTGAAAAATAAGTTGACTACTGCCTCAGAATTGACCTTACCAGAAGGCACACAAGGCTTTGTTGTTTATTGTGACACGTCTAGAGTTGGTTAGGGTTGTGTGTTAATGCAGAATGGCAAGGCTATAGCATATGCCTCCAGACAGTTGAAAGTTCATGAGAAGAACTACCCAACCCATGATCTAAAGTTGGCTGTCGTAGTATTTGCTTTGAAATATGGCGCCATTATCTTTATGGTGTTCATGTGGATGTGTTCACCGATCACAAGAGTCTTCAGTATGTGTTTACTCAGAAAGAGCTTAATCTCAGACAAAGGAGGTGGTTAGAATTACTCAAGGATTATGACATGAGTATTCTTTATCACCCAGGTAAGGCTAATGTTGTTGATGATGCCTTGAGCAGGTTGTCTATGGGTAGTACCGCCCATTTTGAGGAAGATAAGAAAGAGCTAGCAAGAGATGTGCATAGACTTGCACGATTGGGAGTTAGACTAATGGATTCCACAAAAGAAGGAGTAGTGGTGATGAATGGGACTGAATCATCATTAGTGTCAGAAGTAAAAGAGAAGCAAGACCAAGATCCTATTTTGCTTGAATTGAAGGCAAATGTTCAAAAGTAAAAAATAATGGATTTTGAACAAGGGTGAGATGGTGTATTGAGGCATCAAGACAAATTGTGTGTACCAAGGGTGGATGAATTCCAAGAGAGGATCATGGAGGAAGCTCATAGCTCTAGATATTCCATTCATCCGGGTTCCACAAAGATGTATCGTGACTTGAGGGAAGTTTATTGGTGGAGTAGTGATATGTCCAAACTTACACTTCAAATAAGAAGTCTAAACGGTTGATGTCAATTTTCAGAACTCAACTAGAGTTGAGGTCGATCCCACAGAGAATTTCTTTACAGATAAGGTTTCACTATCGCGCTTATTCAAATGTTGTTATTATCTCCTAGACAAATAACAAATGAAAGTAAATTGGGTATGGTTGAATTGTTATAATTACCAAAACTTGCAATCACAATCCAGGCTCAAGACTAACAAACTATTTCGTTGTAACAAACTAGAAACCAGGATTGTGTTCACCATAACATTAGTTCTAGTGTTCTCCCGTAATTTGAGTGTCAGGCAAATCAATGTTTACAAAATCCTTGCGAGTTAAATTTATCTAACGCTTCTCAGCCTAATTAGATAATGATCACTCATGTTCTCTCGGCCTTAGAGTGTTACTAACATTGAACCTCGCTTGAAATGATATGGTGTTAAAGATCTTTTCTCTCGAACTCAAGCTTTAACTCCAATTTGTTAATTTAATTCAACTTTTTCCTAACTTGTATTTTTCTCTCGAACAAATACCATATACAGTTTCGTCTAATGTGTGTACCCACTAGACTAAAATGATATTGAAAGCTAAAAACTACAGGTTGTACACACAAATTGCCTTTTACTCGTTTTACGGAATCACAACTAGAATATCGTCATAGATCCCACAACCTCAGTCGTGGTATTTAGCCACTCATGCTTTCACATAAACAATAAATAATTAGGGATGAAAACATATTGAGAAAGACTTACGAAAATAATTAGCAAATCAACAACCACTTTGATAATCTGAATCCGAATTTCCAACTGATAGCAATAATCAAAAATCCAAATATCGAAAGCTAAAAGTAATACTGTGTTCTTAGTCGTAAAACGTAAGATAATGAATAATCATCAAAATGACCTAAAGTAATTCAAAATGAAATGTTTAAAACGAGTCCTAGTCGAACTAGGACGGAAATGTCGGATGGCTCTACGGCCACTTCTATGGTTCGTAGAGGGCTCCATGGGCCGTGAATCCCTCTATGATCTTCCCTTTAACTTTTCCAAAGGTTAGGTCTTCAATGCCTTCACTGGAAAATGCACCACATGTGCTACCACAGTCCGTAGTGAGGACCACGGCTCGTGAAGTTGTCTGTGGTCTTCACTTGGGTTTCAACCTTCTTTCAACTCTCTCTTTATGTCACACTAGTTAAGCTTCACGGTAGGTACCATGGTCCGTGATGAGGACTACGGCCTATAGAACCCTCTGTGGTCTTCACTTGGTTATTCCTGCTCTTGATCTTCTCAAGGCCCAACACTGCCTTACTTCCACGAGCTCCACTATAGACCGTAATGAAGTTCACGGTCCATGAAATTGGCCGTGAACTTCACTTGGTCAACATCATTTCTGCTTCTTTTTCTGCTTTTCTATACAACCTAGATTCTGCCTACACATTTAACAAACCCATCAAATAATCCAAAAAATTCAGTTAAGTATTAGTTCATAGTTATTAAGCATCAAATGTGTCACGATTTTGTGGCACATCAACACCTTCAACTTAGAACCATTACTTGTCCTCAAGTGATGAGAAAAACAAATACAATCAGCCTTCAATTCAATTCCAGATTTATGACACTACGCAACAACTATTTCAAGTACAATTTGTATCCCAAACCTCTGAATCTAACATGTAAGGATCAATACATGACATCTCATTACTCACAGTCAATCATGCTTATACCTGCAAATTATTAGCTCCCACAATCTACTTTCAAATGCAACCACTGTGTCCTCACACCAAAAAAGTCCCTCGCTCATAATGGTAGGGACTGAGTACTACGCTCACGCTCTCAATGAATTTCTAACACTAACAACAAACTACCATAGGCTTGCCCTTGCTGTCTACGTTTTACCTTTCAAACACGCGGAATAGGATCACTGTAGGACTTTGTTGGCTTGTAACATAGGCTAGGGGCTAGGGAATGGATATTTGGTTTCGTGAGTGACTAATCCCTTGGTTTTCCAAAGTGTCGTTTTCACATACTCTTTTCTGAGTGATTCCCTTTTTTTCTCCTCATCAAGTTCTCCAGCTTTGTGTTTTCTCTTGCCGGATTTACTCGTGGAGGGTTCTCCCCAAAGATCATCAATTGATTGAGTGGAGGGTGCCTGATTTAACATTTGCATCACCGACTCTGGCATGACCGGAGTGGGAACCTGTACTAGCTTTTCAGCTAGCTTAGCAATCTGAGTGCGCATCTCGGCCAACTGGGCTCTGAACCCTTCAGTATCTGCTGAACTGGCAGCCTGGAATTGATCCAGAACAAGGTTCTCCAAACCATCCATTATGTCCTTTAAGACCAATAGCTCCGTTCTCATCTCATTTTTTATCTCCTTTTTCGCAGCTAACACCTTTGTCTCTATTAATTAGAGGCATCTGGAGCACAATCTGGTCTACCAATGTCCTAGTCTGGCACTGATCTGCAACCAATTTCTCAAGAAAAAGCATAGGGATAGTGACAAGGGTACCTGGAGTCTCGGAGGCTGAAGCTGGAGGTGGTGGTGCCTCTATGGAAGGCTGTGATGACTCTACCTATTCTGGACCTCTATCTGCATGTGGGATGTCAAGTGGGACATGTGGAACAACAACTAAAGTACTCACAGCGGCAGACTTCGCGCCAAAGAGATGGTTCGCAACATCCTTGATTTTAGAAACCTGGGTTAGTCTGAATGTCTCACCTCATCTGTCAACCAGGCTCTTCAGAGGAATGTTCGCTCCTCGACATAATTTCCCTATCAGACAGGGAAAAGGAAGTTCAGCTCTCTTATTTAGCTCTCTGTCTCTCATCTCAATTGCTATTATCCGTACCGCATTGATTGGGTAACCAACCATAAGACAGGCTACCAACGAGGCTAGAGAAGGTGACAAAGTCTAATCATTAGCTGTCGGTCGCAATTGTGCTCGGATGACAGCCCACCAAACCTTGGCTGGAAAAGACACCGAAGCTTTAGTGATGAGTGTTGGAGTTGTGGTGACCCAAACTGCATTTTCCTCATCTATGGCAATCTGCTTCGCAATCCAATGTAAAACCCTTTCTCGAGAAGTTTGATCTTCTATCGTAGCATCACTGGTGACCTCATGATGTTTGCCCTCGAAAAGGCCAACTGAAGCTGCTGCAGAGTATTCTGGGCCGTACAACATTCTGTTAATCGAAGCCTCAAAAATATCTATTGATTTGCCCCTAACTATGATTGAGTTGAGTGGACCCCAGGTAATGGCCATGTCTTTCTGTCCATGTTTCATGGTCTCTGTATCCACAGCAAAATTCATCAATGTAGCTGCATAAGAGGAATAAAATTCTTTGGTCAGGTGGCTAGAGTATTCGCTAGGTGCATTGTCCATCCAGTCGAACTGATGGAGTTGAAATATCTGATAGATGTCCGAGAATGCTTTGATATTAGCTACCACCACCCTAGTCTTAGGCATGATTGCTCGATTCTTGAAGCCCCCAGTTTTGTTCACAATGCCATTGTCGAAGAACTCTTTAGACTGGTTAACAGTCCACATGGAGCGATAACAGGCAATCAGTTGTGGTCTCAATGCAGGGTTAGGTTCTTGAGCATTCACATACATCACCATGGTATCATCATCGGTGATTTCCTCCTCATTCTCTCTATTAACTGCTTCCTCTCGTACTCCAGTATCAACTTCTGTATTAGCCACAGGTGGAGAGGTACTAGTGTCGTCTTGAGAACTGCTTTTCGATTCATCCGCAGATTGGCTACCAGCAGCAGCATCATATTGATTTCTCGAGTTTTCTCCATTGTCAGAACTATTACCTCCCTCTTCAGCCTGAGAAGGAGAGTCCTGGAGAATAGCTCTTCTAGCCAGAGATCTAGTAGCCCGAGGCGAGTGATCTTCAAGTGTAACATTTATTTGCACCTCAAACCCACTCGCTTCGGAGTCGTCATAACCTTCTGATTATGAAGCAGTGACGGGGACAGGTTTGTTAGCATTCTTTCTTCTGGGACCCATTGTACCTGAGAAATAAAGAGCTCATTAGTAATCAACACAGTCAAATGACGCACTATCAGGTACTCAGACTTCTCCTGTGTAATATGATCGTGACACCTTGCCTTAAGAATGTTGTCACCCAATCTATCATCGAGAAAGGCCACGGAATAAAAAAAATGAACAAACACTAAGTACAGGAAAAAAAAAATTACAAACAAAGGGAATTCTACGGGCATTTGCACGGGCCGTGGTATGGACCACGGACCGTGAAATCCTTCGTGGAGTTGAAACAGAATCAGTGTGCAAAAGGAGTATTTGACAATTTTACCAAGGGATGTTCACAGATGGGTTCACGGCCCGTGGAGTGCACCACGGTTCGTGATACTGCTCGTGAACTTAAATTAAGGGATGGGTTGCCTTCAAGTGTGGTCTATGACCAGCTTCACGGCCCATGGTATCTTCCACGGTCCGTACAACCTGTCGTAGTCTTACACCAGTGAAATATGTCAGTCTCCTTCTTCCTAACTTCGAAATTTAGCACTTAACCACCATTTTTACACAAATACAAAATCTTCCTATAACTGAAGCTTTACCCTACTTCTTACTCAACTAAATTACTTAACCTAAAGTCCACCACTTACCAACAAATTCGACCCTCTATCATAGACTAACATACAAGAACAACTAAAACTTCCCAATTTGACTTACCCACTACAATTCAGTACAAATCACAAGTAACTCGTCACATACTTATACTAAACTTCACTAAGTCGAAGTAACTCAACTCACTGTTATAAAAGATCGACCTTATGGCAAGTGATGAAAGAACTTACTTGGAGTTCAGAAACAAATTTCGCGCAGAAGGATGAATCAGTGATTGCGACTTGAGGTTCTTGACAACTTAGGATTAGGGCTTGGAATCTTTGATGAATTTAGGAATTATGGATGATGGGAATTGCTTTAAACCTCTTAAGAACCATTATGGAAGAGAAAATAGGGAGAAATACCTGACCTTTGGCGTTTGAAGAGCAATATATATGTTTTAATTCAATTTTTCCTTTCACGGGTCGGGTCGGTTTCTTGGAAGTACTGGGTTGACCTAACACTTGACTGCGGAAGACCACAAATAGTGAAGTTGCCCATGAAGGGCATCACGGTCCGTGACTTCAACTTTGAAACTTGGCATTCATACCTGAGGTTCACGAGAGGCTAGACGGTCTGTACAAACTTTAACGAACCATGAACCCTTCTGTGAACCCTTTTTATGCAATTTCCAGTAGCTTCTGCACTTTTGTCCTCCAATTGACGGACCGTGAAGAGCACCACGGTCCGTGGGAATGTCCGTGAAGTTCAATCTGCACCAGGTCCTGCATTTTTCCACATATTCTCTCCTGCACATAGTGACTCTATAAAAACAAAGAAAAATAAGGCGAAAAGAAAAATACCTAATACAATTACATCTTGGGTTGCCTCCCAAGCAGGGCACAATTTAACGTCACGGTACGATGCAGGTTACTTGATTACTCAGACTTCATCAAGTTTGCATTCCTCGACAATCTTCACATCATCAGGGACACCTAGATATGCCTTGTTTCTCTGGCCATTAGCTTTGAACCTTTTGCCTTTATCATTCTCTAGCTCAATAGCACCAGATTGAAACACCTGTGCGACCTTAAAAGGTCCAGACCATTTAGACCTTAATTTTCCTGGAAACAGACGTAGTTTGGAGTTGAAGAGTAACACCAAGTCACCAGGAGTGAAGCTTTTTATCTCAATATGCTTGTCATGATATAGCTTTATCCTCTCATTATACAGTGTAGACCTCTCATAGGCCCTCAGACGGAACTCATCCATCTCATTGATCTTATCCAGCCTCAAGTTTGTGGTTTCGCTCCAATTTAGGTTCAGCTTCTTCAACGCCCAGAGTGCTCTATGTTCAAGCTCAACTAGCAAATGACATGCCTTTCCAAACACCAATTGATATGAAGAGTCTTGAAAGCTGTATGATATGCCCATAGAGTATCATCTAGCTTTTGTGCCCAATCTGTCCTGTTGGTATTCACTGTCTTTGCCAAGATTGCTTTAATTTCCCTGTTGGAGACCTCCACTTGACCACTAGTCTGTGGGTGATAAGGTGTTGCCACCTTGTGCTATTTTACCCCATACTTGGTCAGAAGTGCACTAAAAACCTTGTTGCAGAAGTGAGAACCACCATCACTGATAATGGCTCTGGGTGTTCCAAACCTTGAGAAGATGTTCTTTTTCAGGAACCCAGCAACACTCTTTCCATCATTCTCAGGTAACGCAACAGCTTCAACCCATTTGGACACATAGTCCACAGCCACAAGTATATATTTCTTCCCATATGAACTCACAAAGGGGCCCATGAAGTCAAAACCCCACACATCAAACAATTCCACCTCCAGAATAGGTGTCATGGGTAACTCATGGCGCTGAGAGATGGCTCCTTGTCGCTGGCACACATCACAGCTCCTTGTTATGTCCACTGCATCTTGATGAATTGTGGGCCAGTAGTACCCACACTAAAGTGTCTTGTGGGATGTTCGAGCACCACCATGATGACCACCAACTGGAGATGAGTGACAGGCCTCCAAAATGTGCAATATTTTGGCTTTCGGAACACATCGCCTAATTATATTGTTAGCACACACCCTGTACAAATATGGTTCATCCCAGAACCTTTTCCTATGCTGATATGTCAGCCCCTCATGCATCAAATCACTAACTAGAAAATTAGCATTATTAGCAAACCAAGGAATATGGTCAAGAGTAGCAGCTAATACCTGCTCATCTGGGAATGTGTCATCTATCTCTAGCTCAAGTTCTTCCTTCTTTGTAGCTTCCAACCTAGACAGGTGATCAGCTACCTGGTTCTCACAACCTCTTTTGTCATTCACTTAGAAGTCAAACTCTTAGAGAAGCAACACTCATCGGATCAGCCTAAGCTTGGCATCTTTCTTTGCCATGAGATATCTTATGGCAGTGTGGTCTGTGTGAACTATCGTCTTAGTGCCCAGCAGGTAAGCTCTGAAATTTTCATACGCATACACTACAACCAATAGTTCCTGCTCAGTGACTGTGTAGTTTCGTTGTGCCCCATTTAGCAACTTACTAGCATAGTAAATCGGATGGAACATCTTGTTGCGCTTTTGTCCTAACACAACTCCTAATGCAGTCCCTCTAGCATCACACATCACCTCAAATGGTTATGCCTAATCTGGGCCAATAATCAATGGTGATGAAATCAACTTTTCTTTTAGGCACTCAAAAGCGTTGAGACATGCCTCATCAAAGACAAATTTCACCTCCTTCTCCAAAAGCTTGCACATAGGGTGTGCAATTTTGGAGAAGTCCTTGATGAAACGCCTATAGAATCCGGCATGTCCTAGGAAGTTTCGAACACCCTTCACACAGATCGGCAGAGGTAACTTTTCAATCACCTCAATCTTGGCCTTGTCGACCTCGATCCCTTTCTGTGATACCTTGTGTATGAGAACTATGCCCTCCTTTACCATGAAATGACACTTCTCCCAATTCAGCACCAGGTTGGCCTCCTCACATCTCTGTAAAGCCCTGCTAAGATTCAACAAACAATCATCGAAAGTATCACCTACTATAGAGAAATTGTCCATAAATACCTCTAAAGTGTCTTCCACTATGTCAGAGAAAATGGGCATCAAACACCTTTGGAATGTTGCTGGTGCATTACACAGTCCAAATGGTATGTGTTTAAACGCAAAAGTGCCATAAGGACATGTGAAGGTGGTATTTTCCTGATCTTCAGGAGCAATTGATATCTGGTTGTAGCCAAAGTATCCATCTAAGAAACAATACCACCATTTACCTACTAACCTATCAAGCATCTGGTCCATGAAAGGCATGGGGAAATGATCTCTCAAAGTCCACTTGTTGGATTTCCTGTAGTCCATACACACTCGCCATCCAGTGACTGGTCTTTGTGGGACAAATTCATTTTTGGCATTTGCCACCACAGTCATACCGCCCTTTTTAGGCACACATTGCACTGGACTGACCCAGTGACTGTCAGAAATGGGATAAACCACCCCAGCATCTAACCACTTAATTATCTCTTTCTTAACCACCTCTTGCATATGTGGGTTTAGCCTCCGCTGGTGTTCAATGCTTGGGCTGCAATCCTCTTAAAGTTGAATCTTATAGGTGCATATACCTGGAGGTATTCCAATTATATCAGCAATGGTCCCCCCACTGTCCCTTTTGTACCTTCTCAACACCGTGATCACCTCCTTCACATGCTCTTTATTTAAATCTGCAGCCAAGATCACACGTAAAGTGTTATTAGAGCCCAAAAATACATACCTGAGGTGACAGGTAACTGTTTTAGTTCCAGCACCGGTGGCTCCTCGATGGATGGTTTTGCTGGAGGGCTTGGCCTGTTTTTCAAGTCTAGGTCCAATTTCTTTAGACCATATGAGTGTGCTCCCATATCCTACAAAGCATTCACGGTCTCTACATAGTCAGACCAAAAATCAACATCAAAGTTCATCAGCACTGTTGCTAAGGTTTTAACAACCATCCTCTCTTCTATGGGTACCCTAATGTCTTCATCAGCAACCACCTCTATTGCAAATAACACAATCATATCATTGGGTTGCTTCATTGACCTGCAAATATTGAACTTTATCTCATCCTTGTTAAGTTTGAACTTCAGCTCACCTCTCTCAACATTTACCAAGGCTCTCTCCGTTGCCAAAAATGGTCTTTCCAAAATGATGGGGATCTCAAAGTCCACCTCGCAATCCAAGATCACGAAGTCATCCAGAAAAATGAAGGTATCCACCTTCACAAGTACATCACATAGGACACCCACAGGCCGCTTAACTGACCTATCAGTCATCATCAACCTCACTGTTGTGGGTCTTGGAAATCCCATTCCCAGTTTCTTGTAGATGGCTAGTGGCATCAAGTTAATGCTGGCTCCTAGATCACACAACGCTTTTGTGAAGTTGATTGACCTGATAGTGCATGAAATGTCGGATGGCTCTACTGCCACTTCTACGGTTCGTAGAAGGCTTCACGGGCCGTGAATCCCTCCATGATCTTCCCTTTAACTTTCCCAAAGGTTGAATCTTCAATGCCTTCACTGGAAAATGCACCACGGGAGCTACCATGGTCCGTAGTGAGGACCACAACCTGTGAAGTCACCTGTGGTCTTCACTTGGGTTTCAACCTTCTTTCAACACTCTCTTGATGTCACACTGGTTCAGCTTCACGGCAGGTACCACGGTCCGTGGTGAGGACTACGGCTCGTAGAACCCTCCGTGGTCTTCACTTGGTTATTCCTGCTCTTGATATTCTTAAGGCCCAACACTGCCTTACTTCCACGAGCTCCACTACGAACTGTAATGAAGTTCACGGTCCGTTAAATTGGCCGTGAACTTCACTTGGTCAACATCATTTCTGCTTCTTTTTTCGCTTTTCTATACAACCTAGATTCTGCCTACACATTTAATAAACCCATCAAATAATCCAAAAAATTTGCTTAATTCCAATATTAGTTCATAGTTATTAAGCATCAAATGTGTCACGATTTCGCGGCACATGAAGTAGTATGAAGAAGGGCATTGCAGAGTTTCTTGCTAAGTGTCCAAATTGCCAACAAGTAAAGGTAGAGCATCAAAGGCCTGGTGGTATGGCTCAAAATATAGAACTTACGGATTGGAAGTGGGAGATGATAAATATGGACTTTATCACAGGTTTACCAAGGTCTCGCAGACAACATGATTCTATTTGGGTGATTGTTGATAGGATGACAAAATCAACCCACTTTTTGCCGGTAAAGACTACCCATTCGACAAAAGATTAGGCTAAGTTGTATATTCAAGAGGTAGTTAGACTTCATGGGGTGCCAGTTTCGATTATTTCAGACAGAGGTGCACAATTTACTGTACAATTTTGGAAATCTTTTCAGAAAGGCTTGGGTTCAAAAGTAAACTTAAGTACTGCCTTTCATCCTCAGAAAGATGGGCAAGTAGAGTGCACCATTTAGACCTTAGAGGATATGTTGAGGGCTTGTGTGATTGATTTCAAAGGTAATTGGGATGATCACCTACCTTTTACTAAATTAGCTTACAATAATAGTTACCACTTTAGCATCCAAATGACTCCTTATGAAGCTCTTTATGGGAGAAGGTGTAGATCTCCTATTGGATGGTTTGAAGTGAAGCAGGGTTGATAGGACCAAACTTAGTTCATCAAGCTATGGAGAAAGTGAAAGTGATTCAAGAGAGGTTGAAATCAGCGCAAATTCGTCAGAAGTCTTACTTTGATGTTAGGAGAAAAGAGTTAGAGTTTGAAGTAGATGATTGGGTATTCTTGAAAGTTTCACCCATGAAGGGTGTTATGAGATTAGGTAAGAAGGGGAAGTTTAGTCCCCGATATATTGGTCCTTACAGAATAATTAAGAGGATTCGCAAGGTAGCTTATGAGTTAGAGCTACCACAAGAATTAGCAGCAGTTCATCCGGTAATTTACGTCTCCATGTTGAAAAAGTGCATAGGAGATCCTTCACTTATCATACCAACTGAAGATATTGGTATCAAGGATAGCTTATCCTATGAGGAGATTCCAGTTCAGATTCTAGGTCGCCAAGTCTGCAAGTTGAGGACTAAGGAAGTAGCATCAGGCAAAGTCCTTTGGTGGGACCAGATTGTTGAGGAAGCTACTTGGGAAGCTGAGGAGGATATGAAAAAAATCTATCCACGTCTCTTTGAGCCCGGAGAAATTCCAGACCATGGTACTAATTCTCTTCCTAGTACTCTTCAAATTATATACTTGATGTGTTAGATTTACTTGTTGGGTGTTTAAGTTGAATGTTAGATGTTACACCCTTAGCCTAGTAAGAGTAATATCATTCGAGGATGAATGTTACCAAGGGGAGATATTGTAACACCTCGCCATTTGAAAGAACTAGAAAGAGTTAGAATTGGAAATAGTCATTTTAGGAAAGAATGAAAAATCTAGAAATTGGTTAAGTTATGTTAAGTGTGAGTTTTGGGTCGACTTCAAACAATCATAACTCCTAGATCAGGATGATTTGGGTGTGCTTCCAGATACTTTAGGAAATATCTTGGAATTATCTGTCCAACGCTGCTGAGTTTGAGCAATTCCGAGTTTCTATGAGTGAGATATGCTCATTTGAAGTTGGGTTGTTCAAATAAGAAAAGTCTAATCCGAATTTTGGAAGGGTAGTTTGGTCTTTTCCTTACCCAATTATTTTATTTCATTTTGAGAGTTTAATTGAGGTCTAATTAGAATTAGATCAGTTTATACAATTGGAAATTCACGCTAGGGCTTGGAGAAAAGAGAAAAGAGGAGAAAGGAGAAGAAAGTTCAAGACTCGTCAAGATCGTGTGAGTTTGGTTGTGGATTTCGCCAAGGATTCAATCCTACGAGGTATGTGAGATCACACAACGTTGGTTTAGTTCACCCACGCGCCAATCATGATTCAATTCAGCGAAGTTGTATTGTTTTGAAAGAAAATCTTATGAGTTCTTGATGATAATTCGTTCGAAATATTATGGGTTCTTGTTGTTGAAGTTTCTTGAGTTTGATTCATCCTTTAGGTGTGTTTTAAAGTAGAATCTTACACATATTGATGATTTAGTTGTTTCTAAGTGTTTGGGGAAAGAACCAAGTTAAATTAGAGGGTTTAGAGATGAAACGAAGAAGAAAAGTCGGAATGCACTTGGGTAGGGGCCTGGGGAACCGCCCCAGCCAGAGTATCCCAATAGGGGCTCTGAAGTTTGACCTCTAGGGCATCACGCCAGCCATAGTATCCCATGTCAGCCTCTGAAATTTCAGGGCTAACGTCCTGCGCCTCTTAGAGCGCCAGGGACGCCAGTTCTCCCACTTTTTCCCCTCTTTCCATACTGGTTCCTTAGCAACATACCTATGTTTTCTAGTCGATTTCTATACTCTAAGGTATGTCTATACATCATGAAATCATCCATAAACATGAGATCATGAACCTTGAATCCATAATTCAATTCAAGGAAAGTTAAGAGTCAATTCAAGAGGTTAAGAGTTAAGTCAAGAAAAGTTCATAAAGTTTTCCAAAAGTCATTTACAAAAGTTTTAACTTTGTTTTAAGACTTAAGCTTTGAGTTGAGCAAAGAGTAAGAGTAAAGTTCATTTCTATAAAGATTATACGGAACTAAGTATTCCCAAGAGTTAAAATGTTTTCACATTTGAGCAAGAAAGGAAACACCGAGTAATTATCTCAAATCACTGAAAGAGTTTTGTTTTAAAAACATATGAGCTGAGTATATTTTAGGAGTAGTATTGAGCATCGATATGGGGACGCGAGTTCATAATAACTCAAGTCTCCATAAACCATGTAGCCATCATGGGTAGAAAGGATCATACTTTTAAGATGATTCCTTAGTGCTTTTTAGCATAGATTAGTGGATCCACTTGGTTAAGGCGTCCTATATGACGGCAAAGTATAGGATAGTTCTGGTAGCGTGGGCAAGATGTTGTATCATCATTTAGGCTCATAGTGGTGGTTGTCGGTTAGAGAAACTCCCACAGTAATTATATTACTTTATTATATGAGTAAATTGAGTTGTTATTGCATTTCTTTAACAAATTGAGATATCACCTATTGTTTTAAATTCTTGTATAAACTGCACCATTATTGTTGTTTTTACTTTGCATTTGAGTTGAGTAAAGCCAAGGTAAGTGTTCTTTTTAGATTCATTTCAAGCTTATGTCTTGTTTAGTATTCCCCCGCATACTCGTACATTCAATGTACTGATGTCATTTGGCCTGCATCGTTTTATGATGCAAACATAAGAAACCAGGATGAACATCCAACGCTTCATTGATCCACTTGAGCACTCAGAGTTAGTTGGTGAGCCTCCCTGCTTTCTGGAGGACCCCATTTATCATTTGATTTAGTACTTTAGTTGTTAGGATGATCGAGGGTCTTGTCCCGGCATCCCTCTTGGTTTTAGAGGCTTCATAGACGAGTAGCAATAGTCTTTAGTCTTTCCATTTTCAGTTGTATTTGTTTAAGACTTGAGTTGACATTTTCGCTAAGTTTAATAGTTCTTTAAGACATTGCATGAGTTATTCTTTTGAGACTATTTCTTGTGTTTAGTTCTTCCGCTGAGTAAGTAAGCAAGGTCAAGGGTTCGCTTAGGGTCAACAATGGTTCTCGAGTGTCAGTCCCACCCAGGGTTTATACTCGGGGCGTGACACATTGGTGCAAGTCGAAATTTTTAAAGGCGTTTCTGGATTGTTTATGTGTTTCTTTATTTTTTGGCCATTTTTGGGCATTTACGTAATATTCAGCCATTTTTGGGCAGTTACAAAAAGAAGTGAAGTTTTGTTCTGTTATACGTCACGATATTCTGTCATTGGTGCAAGTCAAAAAAAATTGAAGCGATTTTTGTATTGTTTAGGTGTGTTTCTTACTTTTTGGTCATTTTGGGCATTTACGTAATATTCGGCCATTTTTGGGCAGTAACGAAAAGAAGTAAAGTTTTGTTCTGTTATTCGTCATGATATTCTAAGGTCATTGGTGCAGGTCGTATTTTTTTTGAGGCATTTTTTGTATTGTTAATGTGTGGTTGATTTTTCTGGGCATTATGTAATAATCGGTCATTTTCGGGTAGTTACGAAAAGAAGTAAAGTTTTGTTCTCTTATTCGGCACGATATTCTAAGTTCATTGGTGCAAGTAAAGAAAATTTTGAGGTGTTTTTTGTATTGTTTATGTGTGTTTCTTAATTTTTCGGCTATTTTGGAGAATTTACGTAATATTCGGCCATTTTTAGGTAGTAACGAAAAGAAGTAAAGCTATGTTCTGCAACTCGTTACGATATTCTAAGGTCATTGGTGAAAGTCAAAAAAAATTGAGACGTTTTTTGTATTGTTTATGTGTGTTTCTTGATTTTTCGGCCATTTTGGGTCAGTTACGTAATATTCGGCCATTTATGGGATGTTACGAAAAGAAGTAAAGTTTTGTTCTGTTATTCGTCACGATATTATAAGGCCATTGGTGCAAGTCAAAAAAAAATTGAGGCGTTTTTTGTATTGTTTGTGTTTCTTGGTTTTTCGGACATTTTGGGGTATTTACTTAATATTCGGCCATTTTCGAGCAATTATGAAATGAAGTAAAGTTTTGTTCTGTTATTCGTCACGATATTCTAAGGCCAATGGTGCAAGTTGAAATTTTTTTGAGGCGTTTTTTGTATTGTTTATGTCTTTCTTGATTTTTCGGCGATTTTGGGGCATTTAAGTAATATTCGGCCATTTTCGGGCAGTTACAAAATGATGTAAAGTTTTGTTCTGTTATAAGTCAGGATATTCTAAGGTCATTGGGGCAGATTGAAATTTTTATGAAGCATTTTTTGTATTGTTTATGTGTGTTTCTTGATTTTTCAGCCATTTTGGGGAATTTATGTAATATTCGGCCATTTTCAAGCAGTTACGAAAAGAAGTAAAGTTTTGTTCTCATATTCGTCACGATATTGTCATTGGTGCAACACAAAAAAAAATTGAGATTTTTTTTTGTATTGTTTGTGTTTTTCTTGATATTTCGGCCATTTTGCGGCATTTACGTAATATTCGGCCATTTTCGGGCAGTTACGAAAAGAACTAAGGTTTTGTTCTCTTATTCGTCCTAATATTCTAGGTTTATTGGTGCAAGTCAAAATAAAATTGTGGCGTTTTTTGTTTCGTTTATCTGTGTTTCTTGATTTTTAGGCCATTTTGGGGAATTTACATAATATTCGGCCATTTTCAAGCAGTTACGAGAAGAAGTAAAGTTTTGTTCTATTTTTCGTCACGATATTCTATCGTCATTGATGCAAGTCAACAAATTTTTTAGGCATTTTTTGTATTGGTTATGTGTGTTTCTTGATTTTTCGATGCATTTACGTAATATTCAGCCATTTTCAGGCTGCTATAAAAAAAAGTAAAGTTTTGTTGTCTTATTTGTCACGATATTCTAAGGTTATTAGTGTAATTCAAAAAAAATTGAGGTGTTTTCTCTATTGTTTCTTGATTTTTTGGTCATTTTGGGGAATTTACGTAATATTCGGCCATTTTCGGGCAATTAAGAAAAGAAGTAAAGTTTGTTCTTTTATTCGTCACAATATTCTAAGTTCATTGGTGCAATCCAAAAAAATTTGAGGCATTTTTTGTATTGTTTATGTGTGTTTCTTGATTTTTCGGTTATTTTGGGGAATTTACGTAATATTTGGTCATTTTTGGGCAATTACGAAAAGAAGTAAAGTGTTGTTCTCTTATTCATCACGATATTCTAAGGTCATTGGTACAAGTCAAAATATTTTGGAGGCATTTTTTGTATTGTTTATATGTGTTTCTTGATTTTTTGGTGCATTTGCGTAATATTCGGCCATTTTAGGGAAGTTACGAACAGAAGTAAAGTTTTGTTGTGTTATTCGTCACGATATTCTAAGGTCATTGGTGCAAGTCAAAAAAATTTGAGGCGTTTTTTGTAATGTGTATGTGTGTTTCTTGATTTTTCGACCATATTGCGGCATTTACGTAATATTCGGCCATTTTGGAGAGGTTGAGAAAATAAGTAAAAATTTGTTCTGTTATTCGTCACGATATTCTCAGGTCATTGGTGAAATTCAAACAAAAATTTAGGCGTTTTTTGTTTTGTTTGTGTTTCTTAATTTTTTGGCTATTTTGGGGTATTTACGTAATATTCGGGCATTTTAGGGCAGTTACGAAAAGAAGTGTAGTTTTGTTTTGTTATTCGTCACGATTTTCTAAGGTCATTGGTGCAAGTCAAAAAAAAATTGAGGCGTTTTTTGTATTGTTTATTTGTGTTTCTGGATTTTTCGGTCATTTTGGGGTATTGACGTAATATTCGGCTATTTTCGGGCTGTTACAAAAATAAGTAAAATTTTGTTCTATTAGTCGTCAAGATATTCTAAGTTCATTGGTGCAATTCAAAAAAATTTGAGGCGTATTTTGTTTTGTTTATGTTTATTTCTTGATTTTTCGGTCATTTTGGGAATTTACGTAATATTCGGCCATTTTCGAGCAATTACGAAAAGAAGTAAAGTTTTGTTTTGTTAATCGTAACGATATTCTAATGTCATTGATGCAAGTCAAAAAAAAATTGAGGCTATTTTTGTATTGTTTATGTGTGTTTCTTGATTTTTTGGTGCATTTGCGTAATATTCGGCCATTTTAGGGAAGTTAAGAAAAGAAGTGAAGTTTTGTTTTGTTATTCTTCACGATATTCTAAGGTCATTGGTGCAAATCAAAAAAAAATTGAGGCGATTTTTGTATTGTTTATGTGTGTTTCTTGATTTTTTGGCCACTTTGGGCTATTTACGTAATATTCGGCTATTTTCGGGCAGTAACAAAAAGAGTAAAGTTTTGTTCTATTATTCGTCACGATATTCTAAGGTTAATGGTGCAATTCAAAAAAAAAATTAAGGGGTTATTTGTTTTGTTTATGTTTGTTTCTTGATTTTCGGCCATTTTGGGTTATTTACGTAATATTCAGCAATTTTTGGGAAGTTACGAAAAGAAGTAAGTTTTGCTCTGTTATTCATCACGATATTCTAAGGTCATTGGTGCAACTAGAAATTTTTTTGAGGTGTTTTTTGTATTGTTTATATATGTTTCTTGATATTTTTGTCATTTTAGGGCATTTGCGTAATATTCGGCCATTTTAGGGAAGTTAAGAACAGAAGTAAAGTTTTGTTGTGTTATTCGTCACGATATTCTAAGGTCATTGGTGCAAGTCAAAAAAATTTTGAGGCGTTTTTTGTATTGTTTGTGTTTCTTGGTTTTTCGGACATTTTGGGGTATTTACTTAATATTCGGCCATTTTCGGGCAATTATGAAATGAAGTAAAGTTTTGTTCTGTTATTCGTCACGATATTCTCAGGTCATCGGTGAAAGTCAAAAAAAAATTAGGCGTTTTTTGTTTTGTTTGTGTTTCTTAATTTTTTGGCTATTTTGGGGTATTTACGTAATATTCGGGCATTTTAGGCCAGTTACGAAAAGAAGTTTAGTTTTGTTTTGTTATTCGTCACGATTTTCTAAGGTCATTGATGCAAGTCAAAAAAAAATTGAGGCGGTTTTTGTATTGTTTATTTGTGTTTCTGGATATTTCGGTCATTTTGGGGTATTGACGTAATATTCGGATATTTTTGGGCTGTTACAAAAATAAGTAAAATTTTGTTCTATTAGTCGTCACAATATTCTAAGTTCATTGGTGCAATTCAAAAAAAAATTGAGGCGTATTTTGTTTTGTTTATGTTTTTTTCTTGATTTTTCGATCATTTTGGGGATTTACGTAATATTCGGCCATTTTCGAGCAGTTACGAAAAGAAGTAAAGTTTTGTTTTGTTAATCGTCACGATATTCTAATGTCATTGATGCAAGTCAAAAAAATTGAGGCTATTTTTGTATTGTTTATATGTGTTTCTTGATTTTTTGGCCATTTTGGGGCACTTACGTAATATTCGGCCATTTTCGGGAAGTTAAGAAAAGAAGTGAAGTTTTGTTCTGTTATTCGTCACGATATTCTAAGGTCATTGGTGCAAGTAAAAAAAAATGAGGCCTTCTTTTTTATTGTTTAGGTGTGTTTCTTGATTTTTCGTCATTTTGGAGCATTTTCGTAATATTCGGCCATTTTCGGGCATTTATGAAAAGAAGTAAAGTTTTGTTCTCTTATTCGTCATGATATTGTAAGGTCATTGGTGCAAGTCAAAATTCATCTGAGGTGTTTTTTGTATTGTTTATGTTTGTTTCTTGATTTTTCGGCCATTTTTGGGCATTTACGTAATATTCAGCAATTTTCGGGAAGTTACGAAAAGAAGTAAGTTTTGCTCTGTTATTCATCACGATATTCTAAGGTCATTGGTGCAAGTAGAAATTTTTTTGAGGTGTTTTTTGTATTGTTTATGTATGTTTCTTGATTTTTTTGTCATTTTAGGGCATTTGCGTAATATTCGGCCATTTTAAGGAAGTTAAGAACAGAAGTAAAGTTTTGTTGTGTTATTCGTCACGATATTCTAAGGTCATTGGTGGAAGTCAATAAAATTTGAGGCGTTTTTTTTATTGTGTATGTGTGTTTCTTGATTTTTCGACCATATTGCGGCATTTACCTAATATTCGGCCATTTTCGGGAGGTTGAGAAAATAAGTAAAAAAATTTTTGTTATTCGTCATGATATTCTCAGGTCATTGGTGAAAGTCAAAAAAAAAATTAGGCGTTTTTTGTTTTGTTTGTGTTTCTTAATTTTTTGGCTATTTTGGGGTATTTACGTAATATTTGGGCATTTTAGGGCAGTTACGAAAAGAAGTGTAGTTTTGTTTTGTTATTCGTCACGATTTTCTAAGGTCATTGGTGCAAGTCAAAAAATTTGAGTCATTTTTTGTATTGTTTATTTGTGTTTCTGGATTTTTCGGTCATTTTGGGGTATTGACGTAATATTCAGATATTTTTGGGCTGTTACAAAAATATGTAAAATTTTGTTCTATTAGTCGTCATGATATTCTAAGTTCATTGGTGCAATTCAAAAAAAAATTGAGGCGTATTTTGTTTTGTTTATGTTTATTTCTTGATTTTTCGGTCATTTTGGGGATTTACGTAATATTCGGCCATTTTCGAGAAGTTACGAAAAGAAGTAAAGTTTTGTTTTGTTAATCGTCACGATATTCTAATGTCATTGATGCAAGTCAAAAAAAATTGAGGCTATATTTGTATTGTTTATGTGTGTTTCTTGATTTTTTGGCCATTTTGGGGCAGTTAAGAAAAGAAGTGAAGTTTTGTTCTGTTATTCGTCACGATATTCTAAGGTCATTGGTGCAAGTCAAAAAAAAATTGAGGCGTTTTTTGTATTGTTTATGTGTGTTTCTTAATTTTTTTGCCACTTTGGGCTATTTACGTAATATTCGGCTATTTTCGGGCAGTAACGAAAAGAGTAAAGTTTTGTTCTATTATTCGTCACGATATTCTAAGGTTATTGGTGCAATTAAAAAAAAATTAAGAGGTTATTTGTTTTGTTTATGTTTGTTTCTTGATTTTTCGGCCATTTTGGGGAATTTACGTAATATTCAGCAATTTTCGGGAAGTTACGCAAAGAAGTAAGTTTTGCTCTGTTATTCATCACGATATTCTAAGGTCATTGGTGCATGTAGAAATTTTTTTGAGGTGGTTTTTGTATTGTTTATGTATGTTTCTTGATTTTTTTGTCATTTTAGGGCATTTGCGTAATATTCGGTCATTTTAGGGAAGTTAAGAACATAAGTAAAGTTTTGTTATGTTATTCGTCACGATATTCTAAGGTCATTGGTGGAAGTCAAAAAAATTTGAGGCGTTTTTTTTATTGTGTATGTGTATTTCTTGATTTTTCGACCATATTGCGGCATTTACGTAATATTCGGCCATTTACGGGAGGTTGAGAAAATAAGTAAAAAAAAATTCTGTTATTCGTCACGATATTCTCAGGTCATTGGTGAAAGTCAAAAAAAATTTAGGCATTTTTTGTTTTGTTTGTGTTTCTTAATTTTTTGGCTATTTTGGGGTATTTACGTAATATTCGGGCATTTTAGGGCAGTTACGAAAAGAAGTGTAGTTTTGTTTTGTTATTCGTCACGATTTTCTAGGGTCATTGGGGCAAGTCAAAAAAATTTGAGGCATTTTTTGTATTGTTTATTTGTGTTTCTGGATTTTTCGGTCATTTTGGGGTATTGATGTAATATTCAGATATTTTCAGGCTGTTACAAAAATATGTTTAATTTTGATCTATTAGTCGTCACGATATTCTAAGTTCATTGGTGCAATTCAAAAAAAAATTGAGGCGTATTTTGTTTTGTTTATGTTTATTTCTTGATTTTTCGGTCATTTTGGGGATTTACGTATTATTCAGCCATTTTCGAGCAGTTACGAAAAGAAGTAAAGTTTTATTTTGTTAATCGTCACGATATTCTAATGTCATTGATGCAAGTCAAAAAAAATTTGAAGCTATTTTTGTATTGTTTATGTGTGTTTCTTGATTTTTTGGCCATTTTGGGCATTTACGTAATATTCGGCCATTTTGGGGCAGTTAAGAAAAGAAGTGAAGTTTTGTTCTGTTATTCGTCACGATATTCTAAGGTCATTGGTGCAAGTCAAAAAAAAATTGAGGCGTTTTTTGTATTGTTTGTGTGTTTTTTGATTTTTTGGCCACTTTGGGCTATTTACGTAATATTCGGCTATTTTCGGGCAGTAACGAAAAGAGTAAAGTTTTGTTCTATTATTCGTCACGATATTCTAAGGTTATTGGTGCAATTCAAAAAAAAATTAAGGGGTTATTTGTTTT
>JAJOOR010007931.1:0-26574 GCA_036250505.1 Solanum acaule
CCCCCCCCCCCCCCCCCCTCTTCATGATTTTGTTTGTTTTGCAGATCTGCATTTTCAGTAAACCAGAACTCATCAGCCCTCCAACTTCGACAACAACAATCAACTCTGTCAAATATTACTTTCTTTAATTGTTTTGCTCTTTTTGTTGTTATATTTTACTGCGTTTCAGGTGAATTATTTGACTCTCATTTCAAACTCCGACCATCTTATTATTTTTTAATGATTTTTAGTTATTAATAATTTTTGGGTGAACATTGTTCTTTCTTTCAATTTGTGTTATTCCAAATGTGACAGTATTAAGTACTTCATATATTTGGTGATACTTTGTTTTATTAATTCCCATGTTAAAAATGAAATGATGAAATTGTTCCCAAAAAAAATCAAGCAAAGTACCTTCGACGATTTCAGCAGTAAGTGTTTTAATGGTGGAAGGAGATGAAGAAGATTAAACAAATGGGTTTGGGGTTTTAATTGATTATGAATTAATTTGGTTTAGTGGGTCGGGTTTGGATTAAAAGAGAAACGGGTCATTTTAATTGAAATTGGGTAATTTTGGTTGATTTGGGCTTTCCATCCAGTTGAGGGGCATAAATGATGAAATTAGTAAGGGCAGGGGTAAAAATAATTTCATTTTAACGGTAAGGGTAAAGTCAACCAATAAAACAAAGTTGAGGGGTATTTTTGATCCGTTTCCCTTAAAAATAACATGCATTGTATAAAAATATTTATTTATAAAAATATCTTTGACAATTATTGTGGAGAAAAATGTAAAAGGAGTTTTGAGGGGCAATTGGGTTTTATCTATGCCAATGCATGCATTAAATCCCTTTGTCAAATATACCCTTGAACTATTGTAAATGGTATGCAGATACCCTCCGTCATACTTTTGGGACATTGGTGCCCCTGTCGTCCAAAAACTAGAGCGTATATGCCCTTCACTCTAACGGAAGACTAAATAGGGACACATGGCGCAATCTTATCCATCGATCCGATGTCAGGTCGGTGGATAAGATTATGACACGTGTATGTCCGTTAGTATAAAGGGTATATATGCTCTAGTTTTTGGACGACAAGAGGGTATCTACATACCATTTACGATAGTTCGGGGATAGATTTGTCCTTTTTCCCTTATTTATATCTAGAAATTCATGGTATTAGTGATACATTCCTCAATACACAATAGAGTGTATAACTAATGTAAGATGAAAAGGGTAAACCAAACAAGGTATTACTAATATACAAAATTAATACATGAATTGTATTTGCTAATACATTCTACCAAACAACCCCTTATACACTTAGCCTCAATTCTTAATAAAATATTTCAGATAGACATTTTTAACTATCTATTAGGTGAATGAAAAAATTTCAGATATACATTTTTAATTCATATTTCGAAAAATAAATATTTGTGTATATTCTCATTCACCTAATAGATAGTTAAGTTAATCACATAATATATATCATTTATTTTAAGGAAAAATTATGCGATTAAGCAAACTTATACTACTTAATTACTCATCATAGCTATAATTTGCTATAATTATCACTCGCGACTAACATTAACCATTAATTACGTGGGTTGAATTCAAGTTTGTATAATTAGCCACGTTTGTATAATTCGCCACATTTGTATAATTCATAACTAACAATTTTTTATTTGATTTGTATTTGTATACGATGGTTTGTATTAGTATATGACGATGATTTCCTTTGATTTTTCAGTCTTATCACCATATACATTCAATCTTTTTTTTTGTATAACTTTTAAAAGTTTGTATAAATGTGTAGTTTTCGGATTTTGTATAATATAATTTATATAATGTAATTTGTATAATATAATTTGGGGGAAAAGAGTCAAAAATACCCTCAACTTTGTTTTATTGTTTGACTTTGTTTTTGCCTTTGTTGTTAAAATAAAGTTAAATTTACCCCTACCGTTACTAATTTCACCGTATATACCCATCATTTGACGGAAAGCCCCAAATTGATCCAAATTATCCGATTTTTTTTTAAAAAAACATTCCCTATTTTTAACCCAATGCCCCGACTCCTATAGAGGATAACCCGGTTAACCCATTCCCCTTTTACCACGACTACCATCTCCGGCGACCTTTTCTTTCAAAATTTAGCAACAAAATCAAACTTTCATTTGATTCTTCAAACATTTTGATTATTTTTTTTTTGGATCTTTGAAGCAATGGGAGAACAAGATAAAGGAGAAGTAGCTAAAAAGTTGATTGAAATAGTAAATGATATATCGAGCATATCGGAGTTTAGAAATTCGGTGAAGAACAGTTCTGTAATTTAGCTAGAAGGCTCAAGTTGTTGACTCCAATGTTCGAAGAGATTCGTGATAGCAAAGAGAAATAAGCAATTGAATCAACGATTTCATTAAAAAAAAAAAAGCTCTTGAATCTGCTAAGGAATTGCTCAAATTTGGTAGCGAAGGCAGCAAGATTTATCTGGTGCATATGTTTACTTATTATAAGTTTAAATTCAGCTGGTTTTGTTTAGATTTTCTCAATTTGATTTGTGTTTAACTTGTTTGAAATTAATTGAAGTTCGTTAAACTGATTCTGTTTGAAATTTGGTGAAGAAATTGTTTATATTGCTGAAATGATTGGGTAACAAATTTAATGGTAGTAAATTCTTTACATTTTCTGTTTGATTTTTTAGGATTGATGATGGATTTGTTTCTGATTAGTTTCCACATTGAAGAATTTTGAGATGAAACCTCTAGAAAAAATTTGATTTTTTTTCACCGGTTAACCCGGAGAATGGGTTAACCGGGTTATCCTCTAGAGGTTCGGGGCATTGGGTTAAAAATAGGGAATAGTTTTTTTTTTTTTAAATCGGGTAATTTGGATCAATTTGAGGCTTTCCGTCAAATGAGAGGTATATATGGTGAAATTAGTAACGGTAGGGGTAAATCTAATTTCATTTTAACGGCGAGTGCAAACTCAAACAATAAAGCAAAGTTGGAGGGTATTTTTGACCCTTTTCCCTATAATTTGTATAATTGTTTAAAGTTCATATGTTTATATTTGTATCAATTCGTTATTTCGAGGTTTTTCATATTTGTATAATTCAGACTTTGTATTACTCAATTATACAAAAGCACACGAATTATACAAATGAGATGCGAATTATACACATTATTGCCCTCCCTCGCTCGCCTCTCCCGATCGCGCTCGCCTCTCTCTCCCTCTTCCAATCTTGCTCGCTAGATATACAAATACATATGTATACCAGTTACATATATACAATTGTCTAACCGATATACATATATAATTCACCTCGCTCGCCTCTCTTCTCCTCTCCCAATCTCGCTCGCGCACTCTCCTTCCTATAACATATAGCTATGAATCATAATTAACAAATTATAGCTATGGAGCGTAATTAAGCTATTTTCCCCTTATTTTAATCATATACATTAAACTCAAATTAAAAATATCTGAAATTTTACCATTTATTAAGATAAAAAAATACATATAGTTGAGAAGAATAATCATATATTACATAATTAACTTAATTATAAATAATTAAATTAAGACTCAAATATCTGAATAATTTTTTTTACGAGTTTAGTGTGTTGAGTAGTAAGCCTAAAAACTCTGTTATGATATTTTAGTACACTACAGAAATGAATTTGCACCGACTTGCCTGATCCCAAAAAAAGGTGAAATTGTTCTGTTTTTTCAGCTGTCAACGATTTTGCTCAACAACGAACGGTTATGGTGTTCATCAATCTTCCGAATCACAAAACCCTAACCCTAGAAATTAACCCTTTTGTAACTTCTCTTCAAACCCTAACCCTAGAAATCCATCAAAAGTTCCATATCCCAATCACTCAACAACGACTCTATTCATCCTGCCGGCGTCTCCTCGATGCGGAAGCACCGTTATCCGATCTAGGGATTTCCCCTAATTCCACTCTAACCCTGCACGTTCCTCTTTTCGGAGGTATGCAAGCTCCCGGGGCACCGAAAGCCCGGCTCGAATTTCTTAACACGAGACCTCCTCCGAATTATGTTGCTGGGTTGGGTCGTGGTGCTACGGGTTTCACGACCCGTTCTGATATTGGTCCGGCTCGTGCTGCTCCTGACCTCCCTGATCGTTCAGCTGTTGGGGGTGCACCGGCAACTGGAGTTGGACGTGGACGTGGCAAGGGTGCTGGGGAGGAAGATGAGGAGGATGATGCGGAGGAAAAGGGGTATGATGAGAATCAGAAATTCGATGAATTTGAAGGTAATGATGTGGGGTTGTTTGCGTCTGCTGAGTATGATGAAGATGATAAAGAGGCTGATGCGATTTGGGAATCTATTGATCAGAGGATGGATTCTAGGAGGAAAGATAGGAGAGAAGCTAGGTTAAAGCAAGAAATTGAGAAGTATCGAGCTTCAAATCCGAAAATTACTGAACAGTTTGCTGATTTGAAGAGGAAATTGTATACATTGTCAAGTGATGAGTGGGACAGTATACCTGAAATAGGGGATTATTCGTTACGAAACAAGAAGAAGAGGTTTGAGAGTTTTGTGCCTGTACCTGATACTCTTTTGGAGAAGGCTAGGCAGGAAAAAGAGCATGTATCTGCATTGGATCCGAGGAGCAGGATGGTTGGTGGCATGGAGACGCCCTCTTCACAGACTCCAGTTGCAGATTTGACTGCGGTGGGTGAAGGGAGAGGAACTGTGTTGTCAGTGAGGTTGGATAGGATTTTGGATTCTGTTACTGGGCAAACCGTCGTGGATCCTAAGGGATACTTGACTGATTTGAAGAGTATGAAGATTACTAGTGATGCTGAGATTTCCGATATAAAGAAGGCTAGATTGTTGCTTAAGTCTGTTACTCAGACGAATCCAAAGCATCCTCCTGGTTGGATAGCAGCTGCTAGACTGGAGGAGGTTGCAGGGAAGATGCAGGTAGCAAGACAGTTGATAAAGAAAGGGTGTGAAGAGTGTCCTAAGAATGAGGATGTTTGGTTGGAGGCGTGCCGTTTGGCGAGCCCCCTTGAGGCTAAGGCAGTGATTGCTCAAGGTGTTAAGGCAAATCCTAATTCAGTCAAGTTGTGGATGCAGGCTTCAAAGTTGGAGGATGATACAGCAAACAAGAGCCGTGTGTTGAGGAAAGGTCTAGAGCATATCCCTGATTCAGTGAGGTTGTGGAAAGCTGTTGTGGAGTTGGCCAATGAAGAAGATGCTAGACTTTTGCTTCAGAGGGCTGTGGAATGCTGTCCATTGCATGTGGAGC
The DNA here is from genome assembly GCA_036250505.1 of Solanum acaule. Taxonomy (NCBI): domain Eukaryota; kingdom Viridiplantae; phylum Streptophyta; class Magnoliopsida; order Solanales; family Solanaceae; genus Solanum; species Solanum acaule. Next base: position 5,254 of record JAJOOR010007931.1, read on the forward strand.
TGTGGCTTGCTCTTGCTAAGTTGGAAACTTATGATAATGCTAAGAAGGTACTTAACAAGGCTAGAGAAAAGCTGCCTAAAGAGCCTGCCATCTGGATCACTGCGGCTAGGCTTGAAGAAGCTGATGGGAATACTGCTTCAGTTGGGAAAATTATTGAAAGGGCAATAAGGGCTTTGCAGAGAGAAGGTTTGGAGATTGACAGGGAGGCTTGGATGAAGGAGGCTGAAGGATGTGAAAGAGCCGGTTCTCTTGGGACTTGCCAAGCTATAATAAACAACACTGTTGGGGTTGGTGTTGAGGAAGAAGATAGGAAGAGGACCTGGGTTGCTGATGCTGAGGAGTGCAAGAAAAGAGGTTCTATTGAAACAGCGAAATACATTTATGCACATGCTCTTACTGTATTTAGAACTAAGAAAAGTATCTGGCTTAAAGCTGCACAGCTCGAGAAAAGTCATGGTACCAGGGAATCGCTTGATGCACTGCTTCGAAAAGCAGTTACCTACATTCCAAAGGCTGAGGTTTTATGGTTGATGGGTGCCAAAGAGAAGTGGCTTGCTGGTGATGTTCCTGCTGCTCGAGCAATTCTGGAGGAAGCATTTGCTGCAATTCCTGATTCTGAGGAGATATGGCTTGCTGCTTTCAAGCTCGAGTTTGAGAACTGTGAGACAGAGAGGGCAAGGAAGCTTCTTGCTAAGGCACGTGAAAGGGGAGGCTTGGAACGGGTTTGGATGAAGTCAGTCATTGTGGAGAGAGAACTTGGAAATGTGGATGAGGAGAGGAGATTACTGGCTGAAGCATTGAGGCGCTTCCCCTCATTTTTCAAACTTTGGTTGATGCTGGGACAGTTGGAAGAAAGACTTGGTAATTCTAACAAGGCAAAGGATGCATTTGAATCTGGCATTAAGAATTGCCCCAATTGTATACCCCTTTGGCTATCCCTTGCGTCTCTAGAGGAGAAAATGAATGGGCTAAGCAAAGCTCGAGCAGTTCTTACTATGGCCAGGAAGAGGAATCCTCAAAACCCTGAGCTATGGCTTGCAGCTGTGCGGGCTGAAGCTAGGCATGGCTACAAAAGGGAAGCTGATGTTCTGATGGCTAAAGCATTGCAGGAGTGCCCCAACAGTGGCATTCTATGGGCTGCTTCAATTGAGATGGCGCCTCGGCCTCAAAGAAAAACCAAGAGCTCTGACGCTTTAAAGAAGTGTGATCATGATCCTCATGTTATTGCTGCTGTGGCTAAGCTGTTTTGGCAGGAGAGGAAAGTAGACAAAGCAAGAAATTGGTTCAACAGGGCAGTGACGCTTGCACCAGATATTGGTGATTTCTGGGCATTGTATTTCAAATTTGAACAGCAGCATGGAGCAGAAGAGCAGAGGAGCGATGTGCTGAAGAGATGTGTTGCTGCAGAGCCAAAGCATGGTGAAAAATGGCAAGCTACATCAAAGGCCGTAGAGAACTCTCATGAACCAACTGAAAGCATATTGAAGAAGGTGGTAGCCACACTAAAGAAGGAGGAGAATTTGGCTGAAAATAACCACAACTAATCTGCTGTAGTGTATAAGTCTATGTACTTGATAATCTAGAGAGATCTATAGGTTAGGAGAGTTGTTAAAACATCCTTATTTGAAATTTACCTCAAATGGTTGGATCTTGGTTGTATTTGTCACCTTATGTGAGCTTATAATATTGCAATTTTCCATTTCTCATATTGTTCTCAAGGTTATGTTTCTTCTTGTATTTTTAGAGACAAGTGCTATGATTCCCTTCAATAGAAGGTTCAATCAATATTCTTGTTTGGCAACTAAAATTCACTGTGCATTTTTTTTTATCTGGTACGAGGTAATTTCCAGGGTAACTTCAAAGACAACAAAAGAAACAAAAGACAAAAATGGAAAAAGAGAGCAATCAAGAGCTGGTCTTTTTTCTAATGGGATGAGTCAGTAGGATCCTCAAAAGAGTGGATAAATCAGCTAGCACCCCAACTCCTTGTATGGTGAAGAATATCCTAGAGCTAGATGCTATGGAAGAAATGAGTATGCAGGATGCTCTAATTCTCTAATATTCATTTACTTCTGCCCCGGTATTTTATTGAATTCTATTTTCGTTAGTGTTAGGAGTATATATTCACTTCTAGATCTTGTTTTTCTTTTCGTGAAAGAATGCATGAGGTACATTGTCATGGTTTTAATGTTGCAAAATGGAAGCTTCAAGTCTGAAACTGATGAAGTTTCTGCATTTTTTGTACTTGTATTGAGTTTACTGTATTTCCTCTACAATCTCGTACTGTATAACTTTTTTTCATATGCCTTCTATGTTTTATCAAAAATCTTGTACACCTTTTATGTATGTTACTTTTTTCACTTCACTGGTGAAATTTGAGTTGTTGAAGTTCATGGCAAATTTTGAAGTTATGTGTGGATGTGGAAATACCTATTATATTGACATATGTAGTGCAGAGCTGAGACGGAGACAGCTTATCTCTTGACAGAACACAAGGATCTCTTTTTTTAGTCCGACCATGTAATTAGCGGGTATAATCTTACTTCTGCCAATCACATTTCATACCCTTTTGATATTCCTTATCCTTAAATTCTCATCTGATAATGTCAAGCATGCACAAACTCATTTTAGTCTTATGAATGTTTTATGCACATGCTATGTATCAGTTCATGGTTAATGGTTTGAATGAAGTTCTGCACATGCTATGTATCAGTTCATGGTTAATGGTTTGACTTTGTATTACAAGTTCATCAACTGATTTCTATGTTTTTTGAACATTTTATGAATTGGTTTTGTATGTAGCTATAGGAAAGTGCCACAGGTGCAATGGTGCTGCTTGTGCTTTTGCACGAACAAGAACTAGATTATGCAGAAGATAACTCAGTTATCTATCTCTGTCAGTTTAACTATTTTTACAGAATTTATGCCCTTCCACGCAGTTGATAGATTTCTGACAAACTGAAAGCTTTGTTGGCAGATATGGCACTCTTGATAATTCTATCACCATGCCTGATTAGCACAACGTAGTGACTGACAAGTCCATGGACCTTGTAATGACATGATTTCTTCAGGAAGGTTGTCAAAGAGGATAACAAGCATGCAACAAGGTTAGTAGTCTAAGCAAGGGACCAAGTGAGAGGTCATGAGTTAAAGAGCCATATTTGACTTGAGTAGCACCTTGGCATCAGAAGAAGCCACCTTCAAATCTCCCACTACTCTTTTAGACCTCTCTCTTCTTTGGTAGCTAAGTCGAAGAGACCGGTAGGATTAATTAATTGCTAGCTAAATCAGCATCCGACGTAATACAATTTATTATTGTGTTACTTATGAATGTTTTGTGCACTGTCAAAGATAACCAATCAAGGCAGTTTTTTGGGACTTAGTAGGTGCGACAATTATGAAAAAATTGTATTGGCAGTCAGTTGATAGGATCCTTTTCCTCACAAGTCACAACCAGACATTTAGGAAGCAACAGGTATTTATCAATGAAACAGTTAGGTTGAGCTGGTCAAAAGATGATCTCTTAATTGATCAGGTAAAGACAAGACCATTTTGCCATTGGTGATGGTATTAGCTTTGATATCCAAGAACTGAAAGGTTTTTACTTTTCTTGAGTCTTTAGTTCAGCCAATAGTTTTAGAAAACAACTAGCAGTTGTTGAGAGAACTGTAACTTTGTGTTAGTTGACCTAAGCTGCACCGTTAGTGCTGAAGTGGGATAAGGCCTCTGATCTATACGTGCCTTTGGAATAGCATTAGTCTCACAAATCAATCATTGTTGTTTTTAACACTTTGATCCACTATGGCAGCGGTATGACGTGACTCTTTCTGAACGTACTAATCCAACCCAATGGAGGCAAATGACTCCAGAATTTGCAGCTTACTAGAGTAAGTCCTGAGCAAGTGCTCAAAACTTTCCCAGGTAAGAGTAAATGTTGCATAGTTTCCAGCTGAAGCACAAAAATGCAGTAGTTTATTCTCAGCTACCGAGTAGTATATTCTCAGCTACCTAAAAGTTAAGGTTGTGGCTTTGTCTCTGCGTGTTGATTTCCTTCATGGCTGTTATCTTGGGGACCTTAGTGGGGGAGGGATACAAACTTGTCTTAGGTGGAACTTATAAATCACTTGGTTTTGGCGACGCGGAAAGCAACATAATCTAAAAACTTGCAGCCCTTGAGGATTAGGGTGAGAGATGGCAAGTTTTGTAAATTTAACAGATTAGGCAACGGGAGTTATTGCACTGCACTGAACTCTGTTCTTCATGAGACGGTATATTATATTGATGTATGTTATGCTTTATCAGTGAAGGTAGTCTATGCATGATTGTTAAGGCAAGGGTACTGATGATACTAGTGTTGAATAATCTGGAAGCTGCAGGTGTTGCAGCTAAGACCATTCATGACACCTCAATTTTCATTTGTGGCAGGGTTCAAGAAAACTGAACATGAACAGGTTTGATGGTTTTGTCAGAAGGTTTAGTGTGCCTTTGTTTTTGGCCTCTCTCACCCCATCTCCTCTTTTCCTTTTTCTTATTTTTGGGTCAATACTTGGTCTTTTCCCCCTTTTTGCTTTTTCTCAGTATACAAAAGTTTGTAACTACATGTGACTGAATAATTCAAAGCTCATGACTATTCTTTTCTTCAAGTCTCCAGCAGTTATGTCTCTCCCCCGCCCTAGTTTCCGCAAAATGGACCTTACAATGAGTGAATCTTGGGCAGACTGACTAAGTTAGATTCTCTCTCCATTTATCTTTTTCTCTCCTTCAAAGTTCAATTGGTTCTGAACTCTCTGGCTCAAATAGCCCGTGTGCAGCTTCCTCAATTTCTCTTTTCATACAACCAATCATATTGTCCTAATTTTATTTGATAAAATAGTTCTGATATCTCTCTTTGCTTATACATCTCCCCTTCAGATTAGAAGCTTTTTCGTTAACTTCCTTTACCTTGTAGGGTGACATTTTGTTTGGTACAGATCTCATATTCTAGCAGAATAGGATGGATTAACATCTTTATCATGCCCAATGTGAAAATTATTCAGCAATTTGCTTTACTTGACATTTAAGAAGGTTTAACAGTACCAGACGGTAATTGAGTCATCTTGAACTTGTACCATACTGAGGGCTGATAACTGTTTTCTGGTATAAGACTTTCTGAGATGCTGCATGATGTTTTACATTTCAGATAATCATATAATTTGCAATTAATATTATGTGGAAGGTAGCACCGATGCGGACATCATATCTTGCACTTCTCTTGGCCAAAACTTCAGCTGCTGGTAGGTTAGTGCTGCCCTGTTCAGGTTTTGGCAAATGAGTAACTGTGCTAGGTTAATTGGTAAGTTGAAAAAATTATCTTTTTCCAGCTTCTTCTTTCATTTGGTTTCTGTTATTATTCTCAACTTTTAGCGATTTGTTGATTTTTATCCACCTCGTTCATTGCACTCCCAACAACTTTATGTTTACCCTTGATAAAACTTTGAACAAAAATTGGATTCTCATGAAGAACTGGTTGTTACTGTTCTATATGCTTACTGCAGTGAAAATTTCTGTCTTGATCCTGAAAGTATATAATGCCATTTTCTTTTTGCTACTTATTTTACACATGGTGAACATGTTATGTTCTGAATGATTTATATTTATAGTGATTATTTTATATGCATGCTTACTGTCACAGTGAAATTTTGCCTTAACCCTGAACATATATAGTGGTATTTTTTTGCTGCTCCTATCAGAACACTCTGAAGATTTTAGTTCTCTATGATTCAATATTTTTTGTTTTATGCAAATGAAATCTGAATAGTAACAAGTAGCGAATCTAGCTTTTAATGGATATTTAGAAATACCAGTCTTCTTATCTTAATTTGGTAAATAGCATGATGGATCACATAATCTTTTATTTGATCAATTCTTTGCAGGTCCCTCCAGTTAAGAGTTGCTGGAAAAAACTAGAGAATGTTATGCACACGATCTCGAGAATTGAGATGTTCATATCATTACAAGAACTTGTTGCCTACCTACCTGAAAACTCTATGTTGGTAAAATCAATTAACAACAAATACCAAAAGTATTTTGATAAAGAACTCTGGTGATCTCATATATACATCTTCTGACTTGGATGGGAAAACAAGTCACACCCTAGCCAGTCCATTTAAGTCAGTCCAACGAGCTTTTCACTGACCTCCCATAGCTTGCGTGCCTTCTCTGCATCACTGGCTTCTTTCGACAGCTGGTTCTCAAACGAGGAGGAGGTACTGTTCCAACTCCAGTATACACCAGATTTTGAAAGACTTGGATCACGTACTACCTGAATTTAGCATCAGATGATTCAGTGGTACTCTTTATGTGCTAGTTAATTGAGCTGTGAAAATGCTAGGGATTAAGGTGTCCAAGTTTGCTAATTTTAACTAACCTGTGCAAGTCTTTTTCCTGCTTCTTCTTCAGATACATAGCCTTTGGTAATGTACTTTTGAAATGGTGGGAAGAGAGTCCTGAACAAGGGAATGTGATTCCTGAATAAACCAGTTTCAGCAATGCAGCCGGGATAGAGGGAAGCAAAGGCAATGCCGGTCTCCTCGTGGAAACGCCTATGGAACTCTTGCATGGTAAGCATGTTACAGACTTTGCTGTCTTTGTAGGCTTTGGCACCATCAAATTCTCCTCCATCAATCATGGGTGAGCAGTTTAAACTATTCAACCCTCCTGAAAGTCCTCGTAGATCTCCAAGATTTGCCTTTGGTGGCACATTTCCAGCCAAAGTATTTGTGTTTCCTGATTCAGAAAAATTATAGTATTAGATTTCAATCATCTTGGGTTTCCTTTAATAATATGATAATTCACATGGAGAAGTTGTACATGATGTCCAGCATTTTTTTTTTTGAGAAGGTAATATTCATACCAACGTCTAAAATAGCTCCAAGTGCTACAAAAGTATGTACTTCAGAAGCGCAAAGAACAAAACAGTGTTTTCCCCCAATATGCTGTCCAGCATTTTATTTGACGTATCATGACGTGTAGTTTCTCCATTCTCTGTCTAGTGTATATCTATCTACATATGTTAGTGTTAACATTATTTATAAGTAAGAACATCTACAGCTACTTTGTAGAATTCTAGCTGTACAGACAACTTTTGATAATTTGTTCCTAGCTTTACATTAGGTGACCTGAAATTAAGTTGCTCAAAGAAAACGAATATGCAGGAATAAACTTTTGAGTTTCAGACCAGTACCTGTAATGGAGCCAACAATTATAAGGCGCTTTTGTGGGTAATCTGATTGCTTGAGGTCATCTAGCAGCAACCTTGAAAGAAGGAAATGTCCGAGATGGTTGGTGCCCACACTAAGCTCAAATCCATCAGCCGTAAAAGTTGGCTCTTTAGCAGTTGGCAAGTACACTGCAGCATTGCATACTAGTGCATCAAGTGGCCTCCCTGAACGTCGGAAATTATCTACAAACTGGCGGACACTTTCAAGGGAAGCGAGATCCAGATGCATGACTGTGTAGTTTTCCTTTGGAATGCCAAGTGATTTTGCTGCTTTTTCAGCCTTGAGGAAGTCCCTACAGGCCATTATAACGTGCCAGTCTCCTGATTCTCCTATAGCCTTTGCTGTAGCTAGTCCTAAACCAGAGGAGGCTCCGGTAATTATAACATTGCCTTTCCTGAGGGTTTTCTTCTGTCCTGAGGTAGACTGGGTGATTGCAGGAGTGGTAGCAGCTGTTTGTGCTCTAATAGGTACAATTGCTAATTTCCTTGTCAATTCCTATACATGATATGCGATATGTTACCTCACTCTCTAAAAAGGAATGAAGCAGTGAATGATACAGTTTATTTCATTCTCCACAAAGGAATTAAGCAGTACATTTCAAGTAAAAAATGTTCGAGAAATGCAAGGAAAGAAGATCGGTTTAAAAACATGGCCTTTATTCATTTAGAGGTCAGTATTTGCACAATTTGCATCTCCATAAACGCATGACGATGTTTTTTTTCTTGCTTAAGTGAGATGTTTCTATTTATGATTTGATGAACAAGCAGTCAATCAACAAAAGAGGTGAATCAAGAAAAAGTTCATAAATGTGTTTCTACTTCAAATGGAGTAACCAAAACTCCAAAAGATCATCAATTTTATGTTCTACAATCTACACTAACCCAAGAAGAATCTAGAACTCTTAAATATTTGCACTCTCTTGCAGCTTGAAATAAATACTGCTTCTTAGGCTCTTGCTTCTTTACTCTGGTAAGTAATTTGACTTCCTAAAATAACTTTCCATGAAGAGGAGATACTCTAAGCTTCTTGTGCTATAATATACTTTTTTCATTTAGTAGATAGTTATTTAACAACTTGCACCCTAATGACCTGTTTGGACGCTGGCCCGGACACCACAGTTATACCAAAAGAAAAAACTTAAACATTTGCATGTCTAAACACAACTTCAATTTCCAAATACTCCTCCTCCCCCCAATATCATCAAATTCATGTCGAAACACCTACTAAATACAAAGATTTAAACATAAAGACTATATTTTTATGATACCTTGTTTCCTGCAGGAGTGAATTTAGATTTCAGATTGCAAGACAATGCAACTCCAAAGAAGCTACTGTCCTTAAGATTAGCACTTGATGTTTTACCCTGCCAGCCACAATTGAGCTTCAGAAAATCATTTCCAGGTCAGTAAAGCTAGTTAATTGAAAAGTTTGCAACTTTACCTCTTTGTGGAGAGAAAATGCAGATGGAAGCAAAGATGCTGCTTGTAGAGCCATTTTGCACCTATTTGTCAAATTATTTTTTCACTCAACACTTGTTACAACACTCTACTTAAGAAGGTGAGATTTGTGGTGGGGGAGGGGTTCTGGAATGATCTGGGGGTATGTGGGCTTTTGTAAAGGAAAATCAGATTACAAAGATATTTGGGTTTTGGGGCAAGGATAAGATGGTAATCTAGAGATGCCATGTCAGCTTCCTTTAGCCAATCAATGCTTGAGTTTGGATTCTCCTTGATATTTTAGTAGTAGTATTTACTACCAGCATTATTGGTGATAGAAGTGGGCTGGGCCAAAATATCAAAAGGCCTACATTGGTAGTAGAAAGAAGGCCCAACTAAGACTTGAGAACTATGAAGGCCCTTGGATATTACCAATCATAGAATTAAAAAATATTTTTTTCTGTTTAAGTGGCTATTTCCACAAATATTTTGATTGATTGAATAAGTGAGAAGAAGAAATAGTAATGTTTTCATATGAAAAAATCAGGAAATTCCTCGCTATTTTAATGAGAATCTGTTTTTCATCATGCATTTTTCAGTGAGCTGGTTCGGTGCAAAATAAATGGAAAAATTATGTTCTATATCACAAATTTTCATTGATTCATGGTGGGAAAAATCTTTGTTATTAGTAGTGTATTTCTTTAAAATAATGTCTTATTTCGGAGGCCTTGTGTAAAATGAGATAGAGGGAGTATGAAATAACGTTTCGAGGTGTCTACGTGATGAGGCATGTGACATACTCTCTGGAAAAAACTTTATTTTGCGTCTCACACAACTGACACTATTTGTTTGAGGTTCCTTTTTTTGTCATAGACGTTGGTGGACAAAATATTAACTTTGTGTCTATTAACTTGTGAAATAAAATAGAGGATCACACTGGTGAACCTTTATGTAGTAGCCCAATTTTAATTTCCCCTTCCATTTATTTTAATTTTCAGTTTTTCTTTTTTTCTTTTTCGTAGTTTATATTGGTCTTAACTTATTTATTTTTTGGAGTTATTTTAGGATGACTTCTCTGATGACACATTATTTTTCCCTTGCAGAACAAGTTCTTTGAACGCTATTTTTCTATCACAATATTGTGGACTTTGAATGTTTCTAATGAATTCCTCTCGATGTTTTTCTAGTCAAATACAATAATTGTAAGATAAAAAATAAAAAATCACAACGAAAACAAAGTCAGTAATTTAAATAAATATAGTCCCATGTTTATGGATATGATTGATTGTGAAATAAAGTAGAAGCTTATGTTAACATCAAAATCATATTGCCGTGTCCTAATTGGATTTTGTTTTTGTCATTTCTTGTAAATATACACAATCTTATGTTAACATCTATGTGTATATTATTCAGAGTTTAATTTTTTATATATTGATAGTATAAAAGAAGTTTTGCAATATCTGATTGTTTAATGAAGTGATATTGATGGATGATGGGTTATTTTAATCTTCTTATATAGTTTTAATTTTTGAATAGCTTTTGAGATTGAGTTAGATCCGTCACAATTAATGATTTAGGTGATATCGAAACCTCATCTTATATTGTCCGTGCAGAGGATTGGACAACATCGTTGAGTTCCCGTGTGGACGGGTGATTGGGTGTTGAGTTCCCACATCGATAGGTGATGAATTATTTGATCTCGTAATATAATCTTTGATAATCCTTACTTTGCAAGCTAATAGGGATTAGTCAAATCTGTTTCCATCTAATGATAACTACAATTGATAACATAGGCGGACTCAGAAATTTGAAATATGTGAGTAAGTTAATATTACAATAACAATTGTATTCATTGGTACATAGTTATACATATTAAGTAGTTGTGAATCCTATTCTTATTGTAGTATCTATTTAACTTAAGGTTGTCATAGGAATCCATAAACTTCAAATTATGAGTCTGTCTATGTTACCTCATAAATGAAGATTATCCAAGACTACACTACGAGATCAAATAAACCATCACCCATCCAACTCAACCTAAAAGTTAACTCATAAAATGAGAATTATCCAAGATTGCACTACGAGATCAAATAACACATTACCCACCGATGGGCAAAAGCTACATGTGTTTCCGTGAACTCATTTACGGGCCGATAAATCTGCCCTTGATTGGTAATAGATTAAGATGTACTGATAATATGTTGATATTTAAAGTATATATTAAAATGATAATAAGCCATGCTTGATGGTCATTAATAAATTAGAGTGGAATTAATATAAAATTAGTAGAGATAATAGGGGTGCAGCCGCTCCATGACATCAATTGTTTGGCATATGCTTTAGTTCTAAGCTAATTAAGGACCACTTAACGTAATCTGTAGCTATCCAATCCAACCAAAACATTTTAGATATTTTTTGTTGTCTTTTTTTAATATTATTATTTGTTGACAATTTTAAAACATATCATTTTCTCATCACAGGCTATAACTGATGTTGTCCTAATTAAGAAGAAATTAAGATGATTTCATGGGCCGGCTACTGGGGCCCCCACTCAATGGATTAACAACATAATTAAGGACTAAAAAGCATGTTAATGACATATTATTAAATGGATTGACTTCTTTGTTTTGGTTAATTAAAAAAAAAACTGCTTTTTGGCCATAGATTCTTGAGTGATGTTTATCAATAGAGTCGGATTTAAGATTTTAGGGGTCAGTTTTATATGCGGACTAAATTATTTTGGGATTGTAATTCTTGGACTAGTTTATCCCACCGTAGAGATGGGACAAAATAATTTCAAGTTTGTTTATGGGATGAATATATATTGTCAAACCAAACACAATATAATCGAATTTCAAATTTAATCTTATCCTGCGTACCAAACGATCCGTGGATGCACTTCCTAATATATTTAGATATATTTGTTAAAAAGATCTTGTGGGTATTCTATTTGGACATCACTATTCACTATGTACTTATTTTTTAAATTTTTGCACATCTACCCATTTCGGAGTATAACTTTAGACATCGCTATTCAATATGTACTTATATTTAAAAAAATATTGCACGCCTACCCATTTCGCAATATAACTTCAGACACATGATATCTAAAGCTTGGTTTGACAAAGCGTAACTTCAGACAAGTTTCATGGGGTTGAAGCTCAGACAATCAGTTTGAAGTTCAAGTAAAAATAGTTGAATTTCAGTCATATGTGTATGAACTTTGGATAAAATGATTGAACTTAAGCGACTATATCTGTGAAACTCCAGACATTAGGCTTTGTCAAGACTATCTTCAAACACCACATTGTCTGAAGTTATAATTTCACCTCATACAAATTTTTAGTTTGGCGGAGAGATCATGGGTTCACGTATGCTAATGCCATGCATGAACCTACATCCTTTTTGTTCTGCTTTGTTTGTTACAAAATACCATTTTTCTTGCAAACTATATTCCAAACAAGGACAAATGTATATATCAATCAAAAAAGGAAGTTGAACTAAATATCTTCAATAAAAACAACAACAACAACAACAAACAAATTACAACATATAGATCTGAAGTGAAGATAATACATATACAGACACTTCAACTTCCTCCATCCTCGCGAATCAAAAAATGAGCTCGTGATGGAGTGACTATCGAGAGTAGATCATAAAACTATCTCCCTCGACGTCTATTCTAAGATAATTTAACTACTAGCATATGGTCTCAACTAAATGTGATACATATGTATGAAGTACTAGTAAACAACAAGTAAACATTGTCACTGCAAGAAAAGGCTTTAAATATGCAGCCATTTTGCAGAAATGACAAAGTATGGTGGATCAAGTGGAAGAAAGGTGCAAAGATGGGAGAGTAAAAGAGTTAAAAGGGAAAAGAGATGAACAAAGATGGCGTGTGAGCTCACACGGAAGGATTCATCCACCGGATGAATCTGTGGAGATTATCTAAAAGAATCTCCTATGGCCAAAGGGAGTTGTAAATCTTGAAATGGTATAAAGGGTAGCCTAGTGCACGTGACCTGGATGGACCACAAGGGTCTATTGTACACAGTCTTACCCTGCATTTCTGCAAGAGACTGTTTCCATGAAATGGTATGTGAAACCTAAATCCTAACGAGACGAATGTATGAGAAAAGTTGAACCTAAAAGAACGGCCTCATAGGACATGAAGGCGAAGATGGATCGCTATTCGTATCATGATGTTGATGAGGATCAGAATTATGAGGCTCTTGTTGACAGAAATTCCCAAAATGAAGATTAGGTGGAAACATGAGGTTGTTATTTGAGTCAAAATCATCCCAAACTGGACTACCTGGACCCCAACCAGTTGCATTGAACCAAGCCTCAGCCATATCACCCCATACTAATTCAGATGATTGTGAATTAGTAGTCACCTCACTCGATCCAATCCCCGAGTCCTCGTCATGGTTATCACCTTCCGGTGGTGGCTGTGGGGGCGGTGACGGAGGCACTTGTTCATTATTTATAGGTTGTAATTCTAGACTTTCCGAATTTTGTTCAGGGAGCGAAGATTCATGAGGAGCAATTGGAGACGACAGAGATGGTTCTCCTTTGTCTTTACCAATGAAGAGTTCGGGGAAATTGAGCTTAGCATTGTCTCCTCTTAGCTTATACGCCTCGCGGTCATAAGCCATAGCTGCATCTTCAGCTGTATCAAAAGTACCAAGCCAAAGACGAGTCCTGTTACGAGGAAGACGAATTTCAGCTACCCATTTCCCCCAATGTCTCTGCCTCACTCCTCTGTATAGCTTCGTCGCGGAAATTGGCTGTACTTGTACTTGTTGAGGCCTAAAAATTCCCCTGCTATCTTGCCCCAATCTGCTCATCATCATCATTCTTCCCCTCGGACTTAAATTAAGCGTTTCATTCCAATACCGCAACATCTGCTGCTGATTCTGTGATGGACCCAATTCCCCTGCAAAATACGGAGGGTAAAGACATTGTTGAGGCGAAAATGAGATCATTTGCTGCTGATTTTGCTGCTGTGGATGAAACAGAGGCATCGCGTTCGTTCCCAATTGGGATGAACTATCCATGGATTGCTGCGTCCCATCAAAGGCAAAAGGGAAAACAAGCCTCGAAGATGACGGAGGAGGAGGAAATGCCATGGATGTTGGATTATTACAAGGAACAAATGGATTTAAAGACGGCTGCTGAACAGAGGATTGGCGTTCCGGACTTTTGATCTTTTTGAAACGCCTATTAGACATGGAAGCTTCTTCAAAAACTGGCCTCCTTTGTTGTCTTCCAAAAGTATTATCATCAAATTCCATTTGTTCCTCTGGTGCCGCCATTGCCACTCACAGCTCGCCGCTCGCTCTCTTCAACCCAAACTGAATATAATTGAAAATGATTTAAAAATTAAAAATCAATGAAAACCCAGTTCATAAAAAAGGAATCTAATCAAAACCCAGATCTTAATTCGGTCAAAAATATTTTGAATTCCAACTGTAAATATTCTCAAAATAAGGGAAAAACAGAGCAAAGTTGGTAAACAAAAAGTATTCGCAAATGTATTTTTCGAGAGAGCGAGCGGCGTGGAGTAAGAGAGAAGAAAAGAGAAATCAAAATTTGGTAAGTAATTGTGAGATTGAAGATGGAGAAGACGAAAATAGATTTTTGATATGAGAGAGGGAGAAGGAGAAAGGGAAAATGAGGGTATAAATATAAGAGAATGAAAAATTTGAGAAATGAAAAGAGTCGTATTCTTAGTTTGGTTTATTTGGACCCACGCGGCTTTCTTCTTTTTATGAATTACCGTTGCTTCCACTCTAACCTTCTTCAACTCTGTTCCCTCCACTATAAAACCCCCACCCCTTTTTCGGTTTATCTGAACCTGCTTCGAACACATGAGTACTGACTCATTTAAAGTGTCTGAAATTCATTTAAGGTGTCCAAAATCACTTGGCTACAATAACTTGTTATGTTAAGGTGTTCAAAATATGTTATTTAATCACTTTATATATCATTTTACTTGTGTATACAATATTCTTTTTTCTGACGAATATGTCCAATTGTACACCCTGACTTGCATGTGCCTCCGCCCCTGGACGTCGAACTCTTTTAGCTAGTCAATGTGTTTACTTCTTCAAATTTTGAACTCTTTAGTAAAAATTCCTAAAATTTGGTCATTGTCCCTTTCTATTTTTCTTTCTCTCTTTCCTTCTCTTTACTTTCTCGTGGTTCTATTCTAAGAGGGTCAAATAAGTGGGTTAAACTAATTTTGAACGAATTAAACTAATAGGCAGAGAATGAACAAACTCAAAACATTGTTTGAGTTGAAAAGAGTTGGATTTAAAGAGATTAAATAATGGATCATAATCCAATAATTACCAAGTTTAATTTGTTTGTTTGTTTCCTTATAGTAGGCTTAATTACTTAATGATTTTATTTGTTTTATTATGATTATATATAGCATATTAAACAACCAAAAAAGTCTTTTTAAAAAAATATTTTGAACAAATTTTTTATTTGTCAATTTAAATTATAAATCAGTCCAAAATTTTGATGTGTTTAATTAAGTGGCTCAGGATGAACATGTCATTAACTCACTCAAACTTGGAAGAATTGAGTGAATCATGCTCAATTCAAAAGCTCCTATAGTTCCGTTTCGGTGAGAAGATAAATACTCCAGTATTATTTGTTTTAGAGTGAAAATAGGAGTGCGCAAAGAAAATATCAAGGAAAAAATACATATTTCTCTTCTTACTTACGAGATCAAAGTTCAAATGGTAAACGATAAGTAACTCGAGGAATAAGACATTTATGGGCTTTTTATGGTTTAATATCTCACGAAAAATAAAAAGATAGGAGTACTTTAATTTACAACATATAATCAAAATTAAATTAAAATTAAAAAAGAGTGGGGTGGTTAGAAGTGCTCCTATATGAATAGACCAATGAGAGTGTGCCACATATGTAGTGGTTGACAATGTGTAAAACATTTGTTCAAACAGTTAATCCGTATAATGAGGTGGCAAGTTACAATTGGTTGTTGAAAATGAACAAAAATATCTAAAAGTTTCAAAGGTGATCAAATTCAAATTTCATTGTTCCATAATAATGTTTGACTTATTACACTCACCACCTTCCTCCTATTCAGAGAAAGCACATGGTTTCCAATAGATCCTATGTGTTTTTCTTTCCCTTTTGCACTATTTATTTTGAGTGGGGATAGAAGAGTCAAGTAGATAGGTCGTGTTGAATTTAACGGATTAGAAAAAAACAAAATTAATATATAAATATGTGGATATTTGATTTGTCCAAAAGTTATTTGGACTGAAATGAAGATTGTAATTCAATTCATCCACAAGACATGAAAAAGCAACGATAGTATATGAGGAATAAGCATCGACTAACACTATGTCAATCACCACGATAAAATACAGACAAGATTTAAGCTTTATGGAGCTCAATCATTAAAGTTTTTATAAATATTAAATTCGTTGTATTTTTTAAAATTTATGAGTTCATATCTGGAGTAGTTATTATAATATTTATGAATTTTTTTTAAATAAATTATATGATCTGCATTAAAAGTATTGGATTCAAATAAACTCAATATCAACCTATAGAATCTCTTTGCCACATGTAAAATTTAATTAAGAAAAAATAACATCTTACTTTAATTTAGTTGTTTTGTTTGTCACTTAGCTTCTGCATATTCACTTCTATCATTGGTGCTGTACTGTAAACTTTATTAATATTTATGGAAAATGGACAGCAAGTTTATGCATTTTGAGTCTTAATAAATATAATTAGCTCATTAAATAATCATCAAGGAAATAAATAATAGAGGTCCCTAATTAATTAAATTAGCAATGGTAGCTAGAATCTTATCTCCTAACCGACTAAACAATAAACATAATCGTTATTTATTTTTTTAAAAGGAAAAGATAGTCCCTACATATATTTTTTGTTTTTTTGTTTGTCCATGGAAAAGAATTTATGTACTTCTTCGATCTCAATTTATATGATATAATTTGATTTGTTTCTTCAGAGTAGAATAAAAATAAATCTTAATAGCGATTTATTGATTTGTATGTTTTTTTATACATAATCATAGTATACTCTTATCTTTTGGATTTGATTATTATCTATGATTTCTTTTTACTTTTCGATTATTATTTTGTTTTCGTATGATTATTATTTAAGATGATTTGTTAAATTGTCAATAATATTTTAATTATTTTTAAAAATCTTAAAAATTGCATATAGAATGCAGAATCTCAATATTAAAACTATGCCATGTAACTTGCGACGAAGAAAGTATTATTCTTTTGTTCTTTTGTACGTTTGAAATAATAAACAGACAACCTGCTGGGTGCATTACACTAGCTCTCCAAAATTAAAACATGTGTTAATATAAAAATTTAAAAATGTGAAGCATCTTTTAATAAAGATCGAGTTTTTTTTTTAAAAGAACAAGAAACAAACAACATGGAGAAATTAAAATCCAAAAACATTAAGAAGCAAATAGATGCATACACGTACGGTAGGTACGAGGTTTGCCTGATGATTTTAATTCAAGTTAATTAATTAATTCTTCTTCTTCTTCTTTTTTATGAAAAGAAAAAATATTTTTTTTCTTTTTCAAGAGGATATATATACAGATATTTGAGAAGACGATAAAAATGATCTTTTATATTTGAAATATGATGGTCCTTTTAACTAATATCGTAAGTTAAAAAGTGTCATATATATATATATATATATTTGAAGGATCATTACAACCTACTCTTAAATATAAGAGATCATTTTTGTCATTTTCTCGCAAATATCCAATCAAGCCTTCGCTCTGATCAACATAATCATTGTTCTTTACTTCCTCTCCCCTCTCCTTTGTTCCCCTGATATAATGAAAACATATTTCTTCTATTTTAATTTGTTTATGTTATTTTTCTTTTTAATTAGGTTAAAAAAGGTTTCTTTTCTTCTTCTTCTTCTATTTTTGTGAGTAATTCTTTTTATTCTAACTTTCACATAATATGTTTAGTATCATAAGAATAAAGAACATTTCAGTACTGATTCTACATATTTTTAGTTCAAGATTACAAGATTCAAAACATATTTAATTTCTTAATATCTATGTCATGTTAAAATTATACAAATAAATTAAAATAAAGCAAATAATATTTCTTTTAAAAAAACTTCTAAAAATAACAAAGAAAGTAATTTGAAGTTGGTAAATTTGTACAATGATTGGGCGAAGCTTGAATGAGAAAGGCGTGGGATCAGGATATCCACGTAATCACTAACTTTCGGCAAAGGACTTAAATTTTATTTTATTTTTTAAAATTTTGTTATAAAATAAAAATGTCAGTTTATTTATTTATTCGTGAGATGAGTTTTTGCCTCATATAACTCAGTCTGAAGATCGAGGAAAGTTTAGAAGAGATGGAAAAACCTATTAACGTCCTATCGGGGCGTGGATAAGCTTGTTTCTTCACTAGTCTATCGCCTAAAAAAATGACTTTGCATTTCGTATTTTTCTTTATTATCTCATATTTATTACTTATCATTTCTCTATATACGTTTCTTTAAAAGTCATAAATAAAAAATTAATTTATTAGTATAATCTCTTTAATATTTTTTAACATAATTATTTTTTTGATAATTAAGACAACAAATATGAAACGGAGAATTATGTCGTTAACAATTTCTTCAAACATAGAAGTCAACCAACAAACCGATGTCTGTTGGATGGGTCGGCGGAGATCGGCACGTGTCGGTGCTCACCCGGTCACTTTATCATTTTTTCTAAAAAAAAATTCTCAAGTTCCATCAACACATGGGACCCCACCACAAAAATAATAGAAAAAGAATAAAAAAACTACTGTAATTCTCTTTTGTTTTGTCAACATAAATATCTTAAATTTCTTTGTAAAATTAATGATCATCTTACAATTTAATTCATTGTTTTAGTTTTAATTTAAAATGGAGAATTGAAAGTTGAGAATTTTGTATGAGGAATATGTCAAACATGAATAACCTTTTTCAATTTCAATATGCTAAATTAAGAAAAAGTTCATTTCCTTTTAAGGTTATAATTAGCGAGAATTTTTTCTCAAGCTTTTTTACGAATAGAAGAGTCAGCAAAGGTACAAATTATCTTATTTAGTCGGTGAACATTTTAACGTGATTTCAATTTATTTTTTTTATAAATACTCCATCACATGTGTTAAGTTCAAGAGGAATTGAATCTTAATCAAAGAGAATAAAAAAGTTTAAGCAGGTTTTATTTCTATCATTAAATCAAGAAATTAATTTTTATTAAGTTTACGATAAATATTTTTTGTATATTTAATATATTTCTCAATAGAAATACAAAATCTGCTACAAAGGTTACTGAATCTCGAAATTCTACTCCCATCACTCCTAAAGATAGGTATGATTTCTTCAGTTACCTTTTTAAGTAATCATTTACCCCAAATCAATAAATTCACTTTTATGTTTTTCTATACTACAATATTTTACGACTTATTATTAGTACTATTAAATTTACTAATCAGTTAGCCAAAGCTAAGTAGGTACTTAATTAATTTAAAATACCAGATACGATAAATATTTCCTTTTTCTATTATTGATGATTGCCCAAGTGTGACTTTTGATTCATGAAAAATTTAGTCCATATTCATAATTATGTTCAATGACTTTGGGGAGATATTAGACTAGCTAGACTTGAAGAATAAGTGAACAACCGACCCTAAGAAAAAGAGGACAAAACATTTATGTTGGAAAAGACGTTAAAAGTTTGGGCACGTTGGGCTATGATTAGGCCCGACATAAAATACTGAAAATCGAATTATTGAATTGAATTAAAAAATTTGATAATTGGTATATGGTAATTCAATTGATATTCATAGTAAAGTTTTAGAATTACGGTATTCGAGTTTGAATTTGATATGAGAATATGAGATGCTAGTATCATTTGATATTCCGTATTTTCCTGAATACCGAATTATTTACTTAATGCAGATCATCTATTGACAAGTGATTTACTCATTAGTACAAATATAAAGAAAAAGTTAAAAGACTTAACATAAATAACTCAAAGACATGTCTTTTAGTTGTGTCAATGTAGTCTTATGTGTTGATCTTCTATTATATCATGTCTCCACATGAAACAATAGTATTAATTTCGTAATACAATCATCTACAACATCAATACGGTGTTACCAAATATCGTATCAATCAGAATTTGATTGACCAATTACTGAGTTATCGAACAAAAATTTAAGAATTTGATATTTGGTATTTACTTAACTACCAATTACAATTGAATACCAAATGCACATACCTAACTATGACTTTTTATTTAGTTTATTTTGATCTAGAATATTATTTCAGCCAAAGTAACTTTTGAAGGAATTAACGATTCAATTATTTATTAATTCGATACTTAATTTTATTTGTTCAAATTCAGTACACCCTGTCCATTTGATCCACATAGCTAACACAATGGAAATTAAATCAAGGGATTTGTGTAGAAGCCAATGGATTAGCAGATATTAATTTCATTAATTATAGTGTGATAAAAAGAGAAGTCATTATCTTAGGCCCCTCCATTAATAATGAAAACTCACCAACCAAAATCCATCTACATATAGATTAGGTGCCAAAGCATGCATGAAAATGTCATGCAAATTAATCATGAAGGGACTATGGTCCTCCTATCCTATAACAACATTATTTGACCATGGAAATATCTCTATACAACAAGCATCTTTTTTCATTCTACATTTGCAATTTGCTTCTTCTCTTTTAACTTTTCTACCTTTAGACTACTTATTAGATGGACCATACTAATTTGAATTCGTGCTGCTTAAGATTGATCATTTAAGAAGAAAATGTTTTTAGATAAAAATTATTAAATCATATTCAAAACTTGTATTAGAAATTTCTGTCAATGTTCATCATATCATAACCCTTATAAATAATATTGGATGGTAGTCGGTTCGCTTCTAACTAGGGGTGTTCACGGTTTGGTTTGGGTCGGTTATTGATCAGAACCAAAACCAAATCAACTTAATCGGTTTTAAAATTATTAAAACCAAACCAAACCAAATATAATATATATTTATCGGTTTGGTTGTTTTCGGTTTTGTTTTAGTTTGGTTCGGTTCGGTTATTCGGTTATTAACCATACATAAAAATAAAAGAAACAATTCATTCAAAACGTGAAAAAAGTGGCAACAATCCATTCAAACAAAAAAATAGTTAGAATGGCTGCATTACAGAACTTTCGATCATTGAATTTACTGAATAAAACTTCAAAATTCACTATTTTGGCATAGAAGGAAGAGACAATGACATTTTCAGTCCCACAAAGAATTTCCATAGACACTCATATACATGAAACCAATAAGAAAAATGTTCTCACCTTGGACATTTTTCTAAGTAAATTATAAATAAATTTTGATGAAACATATATAAAATCTTTAAAATTGTTTATGAATATAATATATTATGTATGTATAATAATAAAATTTATGTATATAACTTGTTGGTTCGGTTCGGTTATTTCTTTGATTTTTTTCGAACAAAACCATAACCAAACCAAATACTATCGGTTCTTAACAATCTAAAACCAAACCAAA
>JAJOOR010007932.1:0-28421 GCA_036250505.1 Solanum acaule
CCAATGTAAAACCAAAGAACAAATATTCAATATTATTGTCATTCTTAGTGTTGAATTGATTTTCTTTTTGCATTAGTATTAATTTGATTTTGATTTAAACTTTATTATAATTACCAACATCTGTGGACTATAATCTTTATTGAACCATTCAGAATTCTAAGTTTCAAACTTGAAATAACATATTAAAAGATAAAAACTATGAAAAAGTATAAGAAATATTTAAAAATTATAAATATTTTTATGTATAAAATAAAATTTTAAAATTATATATATAATATCGGGTTGGTTTGATCTCTTTTAGTTTAAACCAAACCAACCCAAATATAGTCGGGTTTTTTTTTTTTAAATACCAAACCAAGTCAAACCAACCACTAGTCGAGTTTTTTTCGATTTGACTCAATTTGCGATTTGGTTCGATTTTGTACACCCCTACGCAAAACAATGCTAAAACGGATCCTACATCTAGGCCCGGTTATACACACAGATGGGCTAAATACCCATCAAGAAATTTCATTGGACTTGCATGTTGCATCTCTGGGCTTATATACATGAAGAATGTAGGAACTTTTACATGAGTGGTCATAAGTAAAACCAAATTACACTAATTTAGGAGTAAATTATTTCTCTTCAGGTGAGTTTTTAATATTACAAAGTTTATCAGAATTTAGATCAGATATATATATCTGGTGCGTCTAGATACATGTATTTCGCATATATGAGTAAACATTATGTATAATTTTTTCCAGATACATTATATTCAAGTGGATTCACATGTATTAAACTCTCTCACTCGCCTCTCTCCAATATCGATCGCCTCTCTCCTTCTCTCCCTCGCCTTTCTCACTCTCTCACTTGCCTCTCTCCCTATGTATCATTATTTCAGAATGTATCACTTATACATGTATCTAGTGTGATTCACATATATCTGGGATACACATATTTCGCATACATGGGTCAAAATTAGGTATAATTTGTTCCAGATATACTATATCCAAGTGGCTTCACATGTATCTAACTCTCTCACTAGCCTCTCTCCAATATCGATCGCCTCTCTCCTTCTCTCCCTCATCTTTCTCACTCTCTCACTGGCCTCTCTCCCTATGTATCTGTATTTCAGAATGTATCACTTATACATGTATCTAGTGTGATTCATTGGATACACGTATTTATGATACATGGGTCAAAATTAGGTATAATTTGTTCCAGATACAGTGTATCCAATTGGATTCACATGTATCTAACTCACTCACTCGCCTCTCTCCAATATCGACCGCCTCTCTCCTTCTCTCCCTCGCCTTTCTCACTCTCTCACTCACCTCTCTCTCCATGTATCTGTATTTCAGAATGTATCACATATACATGTATCTAGTGTGATTCACATGTATTTGGGATACACCGACTACCTCGCTCGCCTCTCTCCTTCTCTCGCCCGCCTATCTCCCTATTTCAATGCATCTGGTAGCAAAATACATGTATCTAAGTGTATCTAACTTGAAATACTGTACGAAATTATTAATTAGAGAGACAATATGTAATCATTTCAAACCACAGGGAGAAATAGTCAATATGATAGAAATATTTGTGTAATTAGATAGTTTTTCATAATAAAACAATTACCCATCTATACTCATTTATAAAGTTCGTTCATTAAATTATTAATTTTTATGTCCAAACGCCCCCTAAAAAATGTAACCGAATGGTCAAATTATTTTATCCAAAATAAGAAAAAAAATATAAAGGAAAAAAAAGAAGAAGAAAAAAGTACTACACCCATGATTATATTCTCCTCTTTCTTGTTTCTTTATTTCCCACAAATCATGAATGTTATCTCATGAGAATAACATTCTTGATTTGTCATCCTTCTTCTAATTTTCTTGTCTTTCTACCTTTGACTCTTTGTCAATTTATTCATAATTTTTTTGTATTCTAATATTTTCTATTATCAATATGCAAAGAATTAATTAACCATATACAATGGCTTTAATTTCAATAAGCAAGAATTATTTTTGAGGAGATTATCATCGAAGGCACGCAAAAAATTAGAGATATGGGTGCATGTTGTTCATGTCAAAGGGTGCGCCATTTCGATCATCAAGGGAATTATCGTCACCATAAATATATTAATGGTGATGATAAAGAAGATAATAATATTATTGTTGAAGATGATCATCATGGTGTTGTAGGAAAGGGAGATTTTGGTGCTAATATTAGGTTACATGGATATTCTAAATTTGTATCTATGTATAGTCAACAAGGTAAAAAAGGGATCAATCAAGATGCCATGACAGTTTGGGAGGTATTATTAATTCTTTTATTTATTTCTATTGTATATATTTTATGACATATTTGTCATTATAATTGTGGTGCTGGTATTGGTTACGATGTGAATTCATCTTGAAAGTTCATGGTTCAATTGTTGAACAGATAATATCTTGATATTTGGACCTGGACTCTTTTGTAGAATGCCTTTAGATTAATGTTTCTATGTTCTTTTGTGTTTCTTGGATTGGAATTTTAATCACGACATATTGTCATATTTAAAAAATCCTCATGATGTTCAAATTCATCCCTTCATATTGTTTGCTATTTTTTTTCTCCTGAAAATGGATTATTATAAATATGACTAATAAATTTATTTCATACATAATATGTGCAGAATTTTGGTGGAGAGAAAGGTGCGTTTTTTTGTGGCGTATTCGATGGGCATGGTCCATCGGGTCACAAGGTGGCGCGCTATGTGCGCGACTTGTTACCATCAAAAATTTCGATATCGTTGAAAGAGGGTGATATTAATGAGAATGAAATTATTAGAAACATCGAAAATGATGAAGAATCTGATCAGAATTTCCCATTATTTGATTCATGGAAATCTGCATATCTCAAGTCCTTTAAAGAAATGGATGAGCAACTTGGAAGGGAACCTTCAATTGAAAGTTATTCTAGTGGCACAACAGCTGTTACTTTATTTAAACAGGTAATTAATTAACCTTTCATTTTATGAGGATATGATGGTCATTTCAATTTTTATTTTATTTCAATAAAGTCATTAAAATACCTTTTTTTAAAACCCAACTTGTCTAAATATCATAAAGTCATGACCAACCAATTTGTTGTAACCAAAATGTCACATAACTTTATCCAAGTATCATAGACACATGTACACTTAGACAAAATTTGTTTGTGTCCAAAAAGTCACTAACTTTGATAAATCATAGAAAATTCATCATTTGTTTCTATGATAACGACTTTCTACGATACGTAGGAAGAGTTGAGTAATTTTTTCGTTATAAATAATAGTTTAGTGACTTCATGATACTTAGGTAAAAAGTGAGTTTCGTTACCCAAAAAAAAAAGGTTTAGTGACATGGTGTAGTAAAATGAAAGTTGAATGATCATCAATGAGATTTACCCTTTATTTTATATTTGTATCAAGAAAGAAAATGAAAGAGTTTTTTAGCGCATATTAAAAGTACATTTGATACTTATGATTTAAAACATTTCATAAACATTCTTATAGTTATATAAAAAAAATGTCATTAAAAATAAAACGAGAAGAAGCTGTGGTTTGATAGATTGTTGAGTTGTGATTTTTTGTTTGTTCTAATAATTAATTGTGGAATTTTCAGGGGGAACATCTGTTCATTGGAAATTTAGGTGATTCTAGAGCTATTATTTGCACTAGGGATGAGAAGAATCAACTTATTTCCCAACAACTCACAGTGGACTTGAAGCCTCACCTCCTAAGTAGGTTCTCTCAGTTATTCAATATTCAGAATTCATCAATTGGCTCGAACTTACAAAAAATTTCACCAAAAATAATTTTGGAAACGAGCATTTATTTGAACTTTGAACTTTTTCTTGCCCATGATATAACCTTCAAAGTCAAAAGTTAAAATTTGAACATCTGCCCATGTGGCAAGTGAGAAGTCAAAGTCCAAGTCTACCACCACCAAAGTCATTTTTGTAAATCACCCTCGAATCTCTCCGTTGGATAAGTCTGAAGGAATCTCATTTATTCCACCATACTTTTTCGGAATCTGTCGAGAAAATATTTAACTTAACTCAATACATAAAATAAACTTCATATTTAACATGTTTGTTGTATTATTTTTTTCATCAGATGAATATGAAAGAATTAAAAGTTGCAAAGGAAGAGTAATGGCAATGGAACAAGAACCAAATGTGTATAGAGTATGGATGCCAGATGAAGATTGTCCTGGCCTTGCCATGGCTAGGGCTTTTGGTGATTTTTGCTTGAAAGACTATGGCCTCATCTCTACCCCTGAAGTTTATTATAGAAAACTCATTGAAAACGACGAATTCGTCGTCTTGGCTACCGATGGGGTAAGTTCAGTAACTTAATTCCACTTGCACGTATGACATTTTAGGCACAATTTATAACATTTTACTCGCATTTTATGTTGATAGTGTAAACTATTCTAGCTAGCTTAATTCCATTTGTATGTGTGACATTTTATACCGATGGTGTAAATAATGCTAGATGACTTGATTCCACTTGCACGTGTGACATTTTAAGTGCATTTTATACTGATTGTGTAAACATTGCTAGGTAACTTAATTCCACTTGCACGTATGACATTTTACTTGTGTTTTATATTGATAGTGTAAACAATGCTAGCTAACTTCATTCCACTTGCACGTATGACATTTTATACTGATAGTGTAAACAACTAACCAAATTAAGTTGACTTAAGACATTAGGTAAATCTCTTCGTATCAAGTCTAATAGGATAACTTGAATAATAGAGTAACAATGTGTTACAACCAATTAAGATTGGTTTTTGTTATAATGAAAGTTGATTGTCAGTATGTATAACTTAAACTCTATTTGTTCGTAGGTGTGGGATGTTTTAACCAATGATGAAGTGATCCGAATAGTTTCTACAACAAGAAAGCGATCAATGGCAGCAAAAACACTAGTAGAATGTGCAGTTCGAGCCTGGAAATACAAGTATCCACGCGCGAAAATTGATGATTGTGGCATAGTTTGCTTGTTTTTCAAACGCCAAAAGCCTCTGTTAACCAAATCAATGTCTGAGGTTACTCAATTGAGCTTCAATTATGCAGAATTAGCAAACGATCAAAATTACCCTGATAACACGAAAACAGATGATGGACTAGATACATTGCTTAATTATCAAGTCAAAGAAGGAGATGATCAAGAAATTGATCGCGGAGTTAAGGATGGATCGGATAATGATAACAAGAATTCATCGACAGATCATCTACATTATCGAGGCCAACGAAGAAAATCTGCAATGAAATTCGTGTATCCTGAAGATCATCAATAATATGAGGCTTGTATACATAAGTAGCCAAAAAAAAGAGAATTACAAAGGCAAAACAGAGTGGTAACAGAGTAAATTGGTGACAAAATAAGGGTCATAAAATGTTCACGATCATTACTGTCTGGTGTATATAACTTAAAACTCTTAAGAAAAATGTACAGTTGAAAATCACGACATCTTAAGTCAATCCCAAGACAAGACATGAACCTCTAAATCATGACATGTATTTTAGAGGGCTAATGTCTCAATAAGACAAACTTTTGTCCTATGCACAATTTTTAACATCTCACGATATATTAAAAAAAAAAACGCCACATGTATGTGCCATCATAGCTAAATATCCCAAGTTTTTTTTTTCTCTTTAAACATTCTTTGAAGTGTTTATAATTGTTTGCATAATATGTTGTTCTATTAGTGAGAATCTAATAATTACTTACGGTATTGCTATGTACATATCTTATAACTTAATTTTGTAATGCTTTTGACCAATTTTATACAAGTTTTAATGTATTTTTCTTAATATTTTCATATTTTGATCCATTTTTAAAATTATACTACATTCTTTTAAAATATTTATATGTAAAAAAATGAAGCATTAGTCTGCAAATGACCTAAAAGACATTCAAACAGGAATTAGAAGGGTGAACACCTAAATTTTGCACCATTTTATTTTTATACTATAGTTGATAATTTTTAGCTTATTTTTATACATTTCTCAATGGACTACAAAATGGGGGCATATCACTCATTTTTCTTCAATGGTTTTATCTTGTTTTTCGTAACGCCAAGTATAAACGCAAGATATGTCATGTCTATACATATATTTTTTTTGGTTTATCACTTGTTTTTCAACATATTGTTTGACTAATATATTCCTGAATTAAAACAAAATCACAAATTCAAAGTAGAAAGATAGTTCCATTCCTAGTTAGTTTTAATACGACATAAATTTAGTTTTAATAGAAAAGATAAATTTGGTTATAATATTATGATATTCTATCCCTAGTTAGCCGAAAGTAGCAAATTTGTACAAGTTCTCTTCAAGATAAAAAAGGCTAACATAGAAATAGAACAAACAATTAATAGATTATATTTTCTTCCTTTTTTTCCAACATTTTAGTTTATCTATCGGGTTTATCCATGCTCCACGCATTAAGAGTCTCAATTGTGATTGTCTCAATACCATTATTGAAAGCAAGTAAACGTGCTTCACTGAAGAGGGCTAATGCTGGATAGACCCTTGATGTAATACATGTTTTTCCACCAGCACCAAAGCTTTCGACTACAGAATGATCGATCTGAAAAAAGAAGGGGGAAATAGGTTAACAAGTTGGAATGCCACAAAAGGAAAAAAAGAAAGTTTGAGTTTTAAGAACATTGTGGAAAAGAAATAACAAAAAAGCTTACCAAACTTCTTAGCGATAATTTTTTGTCTGATAAATCAACATCAACAAATCCAGCAAAGGATGGTTTATACATTTTGGGGTTATTTCTGGCGGATGACCTATCGCAAAAAGAAAAGTATTTAATAACAAGGTTTTCTATTGTAAAGATGTAAATAGAATAATTTGTTTTTAAGATTACTAATTTCACACTTTAAAAATTAAAGATATCATATAAATATCATTTGATTGATCTAATCATCTGAAAATTTATTTGGACGATTTATAAAACTTAAAGAAATTAGGTGGGTGAAAAAACTAACCTTGATGCATCGGAGCACATAAGAACCTTGTATTTATCTTGAACCTTGAACACTCTAAAGAATACGGGTGTGTATTCTTCCAAGTTTTCAGAAGCCAATGTTAAAAGTCCAAATGGCCCAAGTCCACCTTGAACTGATGAACCCCTAATGGCACATACATCTTTGGCATAAAGATCGGTCCAACTAGGATCAAATTCTTCTGCATTTTTCAAGCTTGAAAAAGAAAATGTCACTTCAACATCAGCCTGCCATTAGATTAACACCCAAAATTAGTTGTAATGTTGTCTTGACATAATGATTTCATAAAAAAAAAAAAAGATCAATTCAAAGCATGGAACATTTTGGTATCCCAACAAATTCAAAAAAAAGACCACACAGAAGATCAATTCAAAGCATGAATCATTTTGTATCCCAGCAAATTTTAAAAAATGGCCACAGGCTAAGTCGAATGATGTAGGGTGCTCTGACATAAGTCATTGTTGATTTCATGACTCGAACACGTGACTTATAATTCAGAACAATTTCACACAAAGAGATACATTATTTTGTAAACCAAAAAAGATAAATTCAAACCTGTGCAGCCGTGATTCCTTCAACTTCAACCGTTTCTCCCTTGTCCAAGTTGTAATTTCTTAGCTCAACCTTATTCTTTCTGAGGGTTTCTAATTCTTCAACCGGCCATTGAACCAACTGTTTACCACTAGGATCAAGCCACAATTTGCGAGGAATAGCCTGAATTCCTGCCCATCCTTTCTTGATAGCATCTTTTGGAACAACATCTGATTCGTTGGCCCATCCCCACAAAACTCTCCGATTCTTGCTAGGATCATAGAAAGTCTTTGATGCATAAAAATTACCATAATCCAATCTCAATCCCTTCCATCCATCTATCATTGTATCATCCGGAATATACCTATCATTTTTTGTGTCATAAGTACCAATTGTATAGTACTCAAATCTTGTATCATCCAAACTAACTTTAAGGACGTGTTTAACATTCTCACCATCAACTGATGTGTCCAAACCATTTGTATGATTCAATGATACTGGGAAAAAATCAGGACATTCCCAATTTCCAGTCTTGGAAGAAGAATGAAGTGGATGTTGAGCTTTGGTCCATTTTAAAAAGTCCCTACTCCTATATAATATTGCTACTCCTCTATGTCTTCTAGCACTACCAACCACCATCCTCCAATATCCATCTCGACCCAACCATGCTGTTGTTGGATCACGAAATTGGGTCTTATTGATGCTATTGTCAGCAACTATTAATGGATTATTATCAGGCTTGATCCACTTACGAAGTAATGGATCAGACACATCAGCAGGTATGGCATAGTTTTGCACTTGAGTATTATTAGCATCCACTATTCCAGTGTACAGAATAACAGGCTTGTTATCTGGGAGAATAGTGACTGAACCAGACCATGTACCATATTTGTCAAACACTTTGGATGGATAAATTGCATGCTCTACACGATTCCAATTAATTAAGTCAATAGATACTGAATGAGCCCAAACAATATTGCCCCATACCGCTCCTTTTGGATTGTACTGATAGAATAGATGGTACACTCCATTGTAATACATTGGACCTATTAAAAAAAAGAGCAAAGTCAATAATTAACCAAATTAATAATGAAATGAGATTTTAGCTAAATTTTAGTAAAAATTATTAAATATAAAAATCGATCTTACCATTAGGATCTATTGTTTGTTGTTTGGAAGCATCCGAACCAAGACCATAAAAAAAATTTAATGGAAAATGATTAGTAAAGTCATTTCAATGCAATTAAAAAGAAATTGTAAAGTAATAAATTTAAAAATTAGAATATTCCAATTAAATATGAAAAAGAAAGAACAAACATGAAAATCAATCATAGAGCTTATATTATATCCAAGATCATCTTTGAAATCGAATTTATCGTGTTATATATACTATATTTTTTTTTGTTCCTTATAACAATATTTTTAAATAACAACAAAAAATATCTGAACAAGTAACACTATTATATATTATAAATAATCATGACTGTTCATAAAATATCTAGGTAATGTAAAACAAAATATTTGTGTTTTTAAGCATATTATTAACAGAGAAATTTACTGTAGTTTTAAACAGAGAATTCATGTATGGGGAGTTTAATTTGTAAGTTCAGTTAACAAATATTTATCAAATTCAATTGAATCTAATATTTATGTGATGCATTTAGACTAAACACAAAATTTAAGGGAAAAAAAAATAAAACTTATGGTTTGAAACATATTATAAATATTCATAAAATTATAAATTATTTCATTAAAGTGAAATTGTTTCTGAATCTAGAATGATATTATTCTTTTTGAAATAAGCTGAACATAAATTAGAATATAACTAGTAAATATAAAATTTGGATCTCCTAATTTCTGATATCTTTTAATGTTGAATTAATTATACATTAATTGCCAATATATTTCAATTATTAATGCTTTCTTAATTAATATTTAAACAAAAATATCTTTATTTGGACACCATTTGTTTGGATAAAGCAGTATTTAAAATGAATTGAATGTATACGTAGTATTAGTTTTGGAGAAGGTATCATCCAAAAGTACTTTAAATAATTAATAATTTACATTAATTACATAATAAATAATAATCTATGACCATTAATGAAAAAATATCAATTTGTTAGGAGGACAAAATTGTCCTTTGACATGGTTATTAGTGTATGTATTATTTTTCGTTTTAACTAAATAAATTTGGTCTAAAATACATTTATATTAATAATTATTTTCATATATTTTCTCAAATATAAAATAACACAAAGAAAATATTAATTCAACACATAGCAAAACCCTTAAACCACTCGATCCAAATCTATTGACATAGTGACATAAACCCTCTTTAGCACCACCACTACCTTATAGGGAAAAAAAAATCAACTAATTAATTTTTGTTAAGAAAAAGACATATAAATATCTTTTTGGATCACAAAAAGTAAATTCTTATAATCACTAAATTTGTTTCAGTAATAAATGGGAAAGAAAATTACGATGCGATGAATCGAAGACCATTTTTTATAACAACAATTACACATAGCCATCAACTTATCTCCAATCTTCTCAAAACTCATATAAAAGTTTATGCATGTCAATGTATTAGATAGAAAATGCATACCATTGATCCAATGTTTAGGCGGTTGAAAATGATAACCAGTTCGATGATATTTTCTTGGATTCGTTGCACTCAATGATTGCAAATTCCTAAAAACTTCATGAGAAGCTTTAATCCCGTTAAAGCAAAACAATAACACAATAATGATCACTAAAAAGGGACAAAGAAAACAATTCTTTAAAAACACCATTTTTCTTATGAAGAGTATTTTGAAAAATAAAAGAAACTAAGGAAAAAGATGAAAGAGTGTAGAGTGTATTTATAGGAAAATAAATAAAGATTAGTCAGTATTTATAAGGAAAAATAATAAAAATTAGTCAACAAAAAATATAAAAAATAAATGGTCAAAGATTGTTATAACTTATCTACCTATATATCGCATCATTGTCCTCTTATAAAAAATAAATATACCAAAATATACGTTATAATTCAAAAAAATACCTATAATTGTTCCATTTTCCCACAATAATGTCTATCTAAAATATCTTGATCCATATCAATTTTGATTATCTTGCCAAAAATGTTTATTCTCTTTACTTTTTATACTAACACATGAAATTAATCGAATAA
The DNA here is from genome assembly GCA_036250505.1 of Solanum acaule. NCBI lineage: Eukaryota > Viridiplantae > Streptophyta > Magnoliopsida > Solanales > Solanaceae > Solanum > Solanum acaule. Next base: position 10,742 of record JAJOOR010007932.1, read on the forward strand.
CAGCATAAAAGCTAATCCTTTCTGTAGTATTAGTACCGATAAATTAGGGTAGTTCAAAATCGAACTGTAATCGATAAGTCAATAGTAAAATTGGCTTTGTATTAAATTATCGGATTAACAATTTGTCAACGGATTAAAATTTTATATAGTTAAAGGTTTATCGGTACGGCGGCGGATTACTCAATTTCCTTATTGGGAAAACTGTTAACCCGTTAAAAATAGTAACATTTTTACTGTAAGTATATTTATTAAGTAAATACTAATGTGCTTGCACCCTCAAAATTTAGACTTTCATTCTCATTGTGATTTACAATTACTGAATTACCAGCTTATATAAGTAGCGCCAGAAAAATTGTTTTGTTTGATGGGAGATCAATCTAATTGTGAGTGAAAGTGAAAGAAGGGAGCATGAAATGTTGAACCCAATACACCACTCGATAATCATTCGTTAATTTCTAATCTGATATCGAACCAACCGATAACTTATTGATTGGCTAACAAATTAGTATATTTAAAATCCGATATTCGATAAGTCAAACTGTTAAGCAAAATTATCCATATGATCCGTCCAATAAGCAACCCCATTATAAATATACGTAGATAAAAATATTATATACTAAATAATGGGTTTAAACTAAAATCAAATTTTAATAGAAGACAAAATTCATTTATTAATATGAAGGTTTTATTCCATTTTTTTGCCATATTTTAAAAAAATCATACGGTTATGAAAAATATTTGAAATCTCATTTTATTTTCTTACTGTGTAATCTCATTTCTCTCTATCCTTATATATATACCCAAATGAATAATGTTAATTTTTAAAAAAATATTTTTGCTAGAAATTTACAGGATATAAAGATAACATTTGTATATTTATAGGATAAATAGTTGAAGAGAAAATACTTTTCCGTTGGAAAGTACCATGCATATTTATGGTAGAAATATATTTTTGTGAAAAATACTAAGTGTGTATATATATATATATTTCATACTAACATATATGGATTTCACATATATTTTACTAACACATGCAAATAAACAAAAGATATCATATAGTATAGAGAAAATGGTCTAAAATCCCTCCAACCTATACCCGGAATTTCAACTACACACTTATACTTTAGAGGGGACCTATTACCCCCTTGAACTATTTTTAAATGGAATAAATAACACCCTAAAATTGAACACCCACATTCATAACTTGTGGTGGTGGACACGCACAATCAAATTTTTTTTTAGTATTCTTAGTTCCTTCTTTCATCTTTATTCTATTTTATTTTTTCTTTTTCTTTTAAAACTTATAAACTATACATATACACAAATTGATCCATCAAATTTTAGATTGCTATAATACTTGCCTCAAAATCATTCAATTGTTTTCTTGGCATTATTAATTTCTTAAAATTTGAAAAAAAAACTTATTGTTCTCCATCGTGTTCATCGAATTTGTGCGAATCTGTGAGTGTGATTAAGTTTGGTGTATGGAATCTACACATTACTTGTTAATTGATTTCGAATTTGGTGTGAAGATTTGAGCAAAAAACTAGAAAACTCCATAGACGTACAAAGAAATGTGGATTTCTAGGTTTGAATCTAAATCTGAAAATCTTCATTTGCAATTACTAATTTGTAGAGACTAAATTGAATCCTTTATGAGAATTCCATTATTGAGTTCTTAAGTTTGAAAACATCTAAATCAATTGATTTGAACTAAAAACATTGACGAATGAAGGGCGAAATACAAATCCATGGATAACCATTGTTAAAGAGCTTCGAAGCTCAAGTATGAATTTTTGAATTTGTCGGCGAATTCATCTTTTCCAGTGATTATTTCCTCGTCATTGCCGGCTCGTTCGATGAGTTTCTCTAACAAATATAAAATTTATCATCCATCAAAGATGAGGTTAGGACGACTGATTCCTCTTCTCCAAAGTGAAAGGAAAATATCCTCCATTAAAATGGTATCATTTTGCTTATAAAAATAAATAAATAATATATAATACTACTATTTAATTGTAACAAAAATATAATAAAATATTCTTTTTACTTGTTTTTTGCTTTTCACTCTCTCAAAGAGAGTGGATGCATTCTCTGTGCCAACTCAGCATTTAAGGAGTCATTTATTTCATTTTTAAATAATCCAGGGAATGATAGGACATCCGTGAAGTTGGAGTGTGTAATTGGGATATCGGGTATAGGTTGGAGGGGTTTTAGACCATTTTCTCTATAGTATATTTATATTGTTTATAGATGTGCAGTATTGTGCACTATATTTGATGTATACCGATAAATGATAATAAATGACTTGTCATTTATACAAATAAAATAGAAATCATATTACTTCGAACCATCAAAGATGTGATAATGTCAAAATAATAAGTATCCAAATTTAAATTCCAAATATGAGAACAAAAAATAAGAGATTTTACTTGTATATAAATAAAAAATAGGAAAAACGTTAGCAATTATATATATAGAAAATAGGAAAAAACTATAACAGTTTTTTTTTAATGATTATATCAACTACAGATAATGTCCCAAAAATAGAAAGTTTTGTTTTGGATTGATTCAAGTTCAACTGAATTTTAGAATTTTTTTCTTTGGAAATTTATTAATAATAAATTAGTTGCTATAAATGAAACATAATTAACGTTCTTCATTCGTTTAAAGCGAAAGATTAGGACGATATTGTCACGACCCAGACCGTTGTGATTGGCACCCACACTAACACTCCGGTGGAAGAACCACTACTACAACCCAACCAAGCAAATAATCTAAAAACTAAGGCATAAATCAAACACTAAGGAAATAAAAATAAAGTTTCCATAAACTCTAACAAAAGTCTAACAATAATAACTAACAATGCGGAAGAATAAGGATAAATTACTTTATTAGACTTACATTACTATCATATATACTAATATTATCTCTACTTTCAAACAATTACATATAGTACCACTTTTAATATTTTATACCATATATTATTGAAGAAACAATTTGATACCCACATCCCTTAAAATTAGGATTGATTACTTATCCTTACATTTAAACTTCACAATTAACATTTTAATAACAATTAAATATATTTCTCTCTCAACAATCAACATCTCCTCCAATCTCCAACCCTAATCTCCCCCCACCCACCTCCCACTTATTAACGAGTATCAACTGCCGCAAACAACCTGATTCAATGCAAATAATGTAATAGCTTTAGAAAATTATATTTTATTGTATAGAGGATGCTACAATATAATGGCAATTAGTGTTATTTGCAAGTAGTTTGTTTGTGCCTTTTTGCTGCCAAATTAGTCACAATTTTCTTTCTAACAATTTCACTCTTTAGTTGACTCAAATTTCATCTTTGACGATTTGAGGGCCTTCTTCTTCAAAATTTTATTAGTTGGAGGGATGAAAAAGTGAAATTTGCAATGGCTCTGCCGGAGGTCCGTCAGATCTAGGCAAAGCGAGCAACATCGACAAATCAAAAGGTGAAGCAAACACCACCGCGGTGAGATGTCCTGACCAGCTATGAACGTAATCAAGATGAAAGAATTACGCTAATCTTTAATTAACAGAACAAATACACCATTAAGTACATATCAAGTGAAACAATGTTGGATACACATTAGGTGTACATGTCTCTAATTAAAAGTTTGTGTATCTGAGTTAAGATTATATGTATCTATGAGAAAAAAATTCAGATGCTAAAAAAAGAATGAAAATTTTTGAATTTTTTTACTTTTGTTCTTGGTTGAAGGATAAGACAACTGATCTAACGTCATGATTTGTTCCTAAATTCGTGTGTTTCAGTTACATTTCATATTTAGAACACATAATTATATGTATATGCATACTATGTATCCAAGATACATGTTTTGAATATAATGTATGAAATTGACACTTGATACATCAAATTAATACTAGATACATGAAATTAAAATTAGATCATATAAATAGATACATGAAATTAGTATTAGATCATATAAATAGATACATGAAATTAATACTAGACACATATAACAAATACATGAAATTAATACTAGATACTTCTATGATACATATAATGTACTTGTATGATACTTATGTATCTAAGTATTTGGTTTGTTGTATACATCATATATTTATAATAGATACATCAAATTAATGAATTCATTATTTTAAGAGTAATAAAATGAAATTAATCAAATCACGTGATCAAGATATACATATTTTTGTCTTTTATTAATAATATTAATGAATTTATTATTTCAAATAATAATAAAATGAAATTAATTAAACATAGATACATCCTTGATTTCCGCCTTATATTAAGGGATTTCATTAATTTAAAATTTCAAAATTAATTGTCTATTCGGTAGATACGTGTATCTCGCAGATTCAAACTCATGTATCCTAAGCATGAAACATGGTAGATGAAGTAATATTTGAAACTATCGGGAATGTTAGTAATTAGGACCTAAACTAGTGGGATTTATGTAGTTTATCTGAAGAATAACCTAGAACCTGAAAGTCAATGTACCAAAACATTCTAACAATGAACCAAGTCTAAACAAGAAAGGATACAACCCCATACTAATGAACTAGCTATAACAAATGTCTAAGTACGGAAATGGTGGACATAGATGAAAGAGAATTCCATGGCAGCCCAGAAGAATTGGCTCACCCTTAAATTCGAATGACGGTCACTGATCTTCTAAGCGAGGTTTGTCAATAGCCGCTTGAAGATATCCTTGTACTCAACAAAAATAAGAGCAAGTGCAGAATCAGTACACAACCACAGTGTACTGGTAGGATCACGCGGTTATCCCACTAGTGCAACATAAACAAGTCAAACAACATTATAATCACATGCATACATATCAACATATACAATATCATCAACATTTACGAACAACGAACAACTTCACATTTTATGTCAAATCATTGGTTCTCTCATGGAACCCAAATCCAAATAGTTAGCATGCCGGAACGTGGCAATCGATCTCATATTTATGCCGAAACGTGGTAACCGATCCCATTTTTATGCCGGAACGTGGCAACCGATCCCATTCACACACCACAATCACAATCACAAGTATATCATCAAGATCATACATTTAATTCATGATTTCATGACATTCATCAATTATTTATCTCATTTACAACAAGTGTAATCAACTTTGCAACATTCATACATATACAAGTATCATAATAAAGCAAGAACAAGCATACATCACACAATCATAGAATCACAACCATCACCTACCTCAAACAAGCCTGAAATCCTAAGAAACTTGATCCTTACCTTTCTGGATTCGTTCCGCTTGTTCTTGGTCTACAAACAATCAATATAATATGGGAATCAATAAACAATCATTAATTACCCGAATTACTAACAATTCTATGAACCCTAGTTCAAACCCATGATCCCAATTATCCAATTTAGGGTTATTTTCACCATAGAATCTATAACAAAACCTTCCCCCATCAATATTCACCAATTTTATTACGTTCTATGGATTGAAAAGCAGATTCAGGGAGTGAAAAACTTACCTTTAGCCTCAAGAATGGTGTAAAACAAGTATGAGTCGCCTGGGGGGTCGTTCCTTAGCTCTAAAAGTCAAAAAGTGCATAATGAGGTCGTTTAGGGGTTTATTAACGACTTTAATTGGCGTCGGGCCCGCCACAATGGCCACCACCCCGCCAAAGCGGCAAAACCCAACGCCAAAGCGGCATTCTCGAGACAGAGAGCTATTTAAAGAATTCCAAAATCCCCATTTCACAACACACCTCTAACCAATACCCTTTACGCCAAGATCGATTTCAGGAGTTCTACTCACCCGAATTCCATTCCGTAAAGTCGTACGGATTCCTTGACGAGTTATCTAACTACTCATATAATCAAAATGATAAAAGTTTCACCCGATTGTTATCAGATTTCCCTACACCTCAATGACTCCGATTTCGTCCAAATCTGGACAAGGTTGGGAAAATCCAAATACTACGAAAAAGTTTTCCGGCTCCAAATTTTCCCCCGTTGGCTTTTCTATAACGACGGGAACAAGTCATTACAATAGATACCAATTTACCCATCACTCGTCCCCGAGTGACAAAACTTAGGAAAATAGGCTAAGGAAGGAAAGAAGTAGTACATGAATCAACGAACAATTGGGGATACTTGTCTCGCATGTCTCTCTTGATTTCCCAAGTAGCTTCCTCAATTGGATGATGCTTCCGTTGCACTTTCACGGACTTAATCTCCTTGGTCCTCAACTTGCGCACATCACAATAAAGTATTCCAATCGGCTCCTTCTTATATTAGAGGTCATTGTCTAACACAATTGAATCCCACTTAATGATATAATCCCCATCACCATGATAACTCTTCAACATGGATACATGAAATACCGGATGAACACTCGATAAATTAGGAGGTAAAGCCAATCTATATGCTACCGGCCCCACGCATTCAAGAATTTCAAATAGACCAATGTATCTAGGACTTAGCTTACCCTTCTTACCAAATCTCATCACCCCTTTCATGGGTGATACCTTAAGAAGAATATTTTCACCGGATTGAAACGCCATGTCTCTTACTTTATGATCGGCATACTTCTTTTGTCTACTCTGGGATGCTAGAAGCTTAGCTTGAATACTCCTAACCTTATCTTAAACATCCTTCACTAAATCAACCCCCAATGGTTTCATATCTCCAGCCTCAAACCATCATATGGGTAATCTACATCCCCTCCCATAGAGTGCCTCAAATTGTATCATATCTATGCTGGAGTGATAACTATTGTTATAAGAAAATTCACACAAGGGTAAGAACTTATCCTAATGCCCTCCAAAATCAATCACATATGCCCTCAACATGTCTTCCAATACTTGAATTGTCCTCTCCGATTGTCCATCCGTCTGTGGATGAAAGGTTGTACTAAAAGTGAGTTGTGTGCCTAATTCATCATGCAATTTCTTCCAAAACTTGGATGTGAATTGGGTACCACAGTCTGAGATGATAGAGAGAGGCACCCCATGCAACCTCACTATCTCTTTCACATACACTTTAGCCAATTGTTCAGCATTATAATCTATTCTTATCGGAATAAAATGGGCTGACTTAGTCAATCTATCAATCACTACCCAAATAGAATCAAACTTCCCCAAAGTCTTGGGAAGACCAACCACAAAATCCATGGCTATTCTTTACCACTTTCATTCCGAAATTGACATTCTTTGAAGTAAACCTGCAAGCCTTTGATGTTCATATTTCACTTGTTGACAATTTTGATACTTCACTACAAACTCCGTTATGTCTTTCTTCATGCCCGACCACCAATAAATTTGCTTCAGATCTCTATACATCTTGGTCACACTCGGATGAATATAATATCGCAAAACATGAGACTCTGCCAACAATTTCTCAATCAAGTCATCTACTCTAGGAACATATATTCTCCCCTTGAAATTTAGCACATTATCCGCATTAAGAGTGGTCTCTTGTGCCTTACCCATCGCAGTCTTTTTTTTAAGTTCCTCCAAATTCTCATCTTCAAATTATTTGGCCTTGATCTCTTCAATGAAAGTGGCCCTTACCTCAATACTAACTAGCACCCCACCTGTTTTTGAGATGCTCAATTGCATGAACTTAGACTCTAAGGTCTGAATTTCTTTAGCCAAAGTTCGCTTGGCTACACTTAAGCAAGGTAAACTACCCATACTTACCACTTTTCAACTCAAAAGCGTCTGCCACTACATTAGCCTTTGCCCGGATGGTATTGAATGGTCACATCATAATCTTTAAGTAACTTCATCCATCTTCGTTGTTTCAAATTCAGATCATTTTGAGTGAACACATGCTGCAAACTTCGATGATCAGTAAATACCTCACACTTGACACCATAGAGGTAATGTTGCCATATCTTAAGAGTAAACACTATCGCTGCCAACTCTAAATCTTGCGTTGGATAATTCATCTCATATACCTTCAATTGACGCGAGTCATAAGCTATAACATTCTTATCCTGCATCAACACATCACCCAAACCAGAATGTGAAGGATCACAATAAACAATAAAATCTTTACCTTCAACCGGTAATGCTAGAATAGGCGCAGTGGTCAAGAGAGTCTTGAGCTTTTGAAAGCTCTCCTCACATTTTTCAGTCCATTCAAATAGTATCTCCTTTTTGGTCAAATTAGTCAAATGAGTGGCAATAGAAGCAAATTTCTTCACAAATCGACGATAATAGCTAGCGAGCCCCACAAAACTCCTAACTTCCGTCACAGAGTTAGGCCTAACCCAATTCTTAACCACCTCAATCTTTGGGGATATACCATTACCCCTTCCTTTGAAACTATATGCCCCAAAAATGCAACCGATTTCAACCAAAATTCACATTTAGAAAATTTAGCATAAAGCTTTTGCTTCCCAAGAACACCCAAAACACTACGATGATGATTGGCATGCTCTTCCTCACTTTTCGAATAGACTAAAATATCATCAATAAAGACTATAACGAACGAATCAAGAAATGGTTTGAACACCTCATTTATCAAACTCATGAAAGCTGCGGGCGCATTGGTCAAACCAAAAGACATAACCAAAAACTCATAGTGCCCATAACGAGTTCTAAACGCCGTCTTGGGCAAATCTTCAGGCCTAATTTTTAATTGATGGTAGTCAGACCTTAGATCAATCTTAGAGAAAACTGATGCAACTTGCAATTGGTCAAAAAGATCATCTATTCGAGGCAAAGGGTACTTGTTTCGAATAGTGACCCTATTCAATTGTCGGTAATTTATACACATTCTCATACTACCATCATTTTTCTTAACAAACAAAACTAGGGCACCCCATGAGGAAGCACTAGGACGAATAAATCCTTTATCAAGAAGTTCTTGGACTTGAGCCTTAAGCTCTCTTAATTCTGTCAGAGCCATGCGATATGGAGGGATAAAATGAGGCGCGTACCATGCTCTAAATCAATGCAAAAATTTATATCTCTATCCGGAAGCATACCATGCAAGTCATTAAGAAACACTTCACTAAATTTAGACACCACAGGAATAGACTCAATGGATGGAGCCTCAATCTCAACATCCCTAATATGAGCCAAATAAGCCAAACAACCCTGCTCTACCAGTTTACTAGCATGAATAGAGGATATAATCTTAGCTTACTTAGACTTGTACACCCCTTCCCACTCTAATATTTCCCTTCCCAGAATTTCTAGAGTTACAGACTTAGTATTACAATTAAGCACAACATAATAGAGGGACAACCAAATCATACCTAAGATTATGTCAAAGTCAATCATATCCAATATCACTAAATCAACCCAAGTTTGAAATCTCATAAATAAAATAGAACAAGCACGATAGACATGGGAAACTATGACTGACTCTCCAACTGGGTAGAAACACGAATAGGAGCATCAAGAATATTTCAAATCATATCAAAATCCGAGGCAAATCTAAGGGATACATATGAATAAGTAAAATTCGGATCAAATAACACATTAGTTATCCGGTCATAGACAAGAATAGTACCTGTGATCACCGCATCAGACGCCTCCGCCCTATTCTTGCCCGAAAAAGCATAACACTAAGCTCTATCATCATGACAAGCCACTTCCCTGCCTGGTTTCGCGTTACCCCTACCTTTATTAGCATTACCATTTCCTCTACCTTCACGGCCTCGCTGATTACCTTCTCGCCCACCTTATGGACGCCCTCGACCATTATTACCATTCCCTGCGGGTACCACTGCTCTAGACTGCTGTTGCGCAGAATTTAACACATGTGGATGGGACAATCTTTCCTCATATTCCCAGGTTCTCCACAGTTGTAACAAGTACGATCAAAAGATGGTCTACCGTCCATCGAAAGCGCGACTCCTTGACTATCCTGAAAATTATGAGATGGAGTTTCCAAGTAACTACTTGCAATGGCAGGCATAACGGACTGAATTGGCTTGGCTGCTAGTGTTGTCTCGCCTCACCCCCTTCACTTTCTTAACATAGTCTGTCACCTCATTAAAGCTCCTCCCTGCAGAAGTCATATGAACAGATAATACTTGCAACTCAGAATTTAGTCCCCTAAGAAGTAGCCAGATTCTCTCTTCCTCAGTAGTCACCAATTGAGTAGCATATCTAGACAAAGCATGGAACTTGGCCTCATAAGTAGCCACAGTCATACCACATTGCTCCAACGCCATAAACTCATCTTTCTTGCGATCCCTCAACGTCCTAGGCACATATTTCTCTAGAAACAGAGCATGAAATTGGGTCCAAGTAAGTGGAGGTAAAGTAGAAGATCTGCATTCCATATAAGCTCTCCACCACTGCTTAGCCTCACCTTGAAATTGGAAAGACACAAACTCAACCCCATGCTGATGAACAATACCCAGTTTATGAAGCTTCTCATAGCAATCCAAAATGAACTCATAAGCATCCTTATTCTCAGAACCAAGAAACACATGAGGCTTTAGCTTCAGAAACTTAGTCAACATTTCATGTTCATTACCAGTCATAACAGAACCCAATAAATGATGGAAGAAAGAACATTACCTCCAGTCCCACCCACCTTAGGCGCAGTGCTAGCAACATGAAGATTAGTAGGAGCTTGAGTTGCTTGAGCAGAAGGAAGCACTCCAGGACTAACCAATCCCTTTATGAAACGACATGATCTGTTGAGCTAACACTGGATCCAAAGGAGGAACACATATAGTCTCAGACTGCACCTCTCCCTCTTGTCCTAAATCCTCAACATCAACATCATTATTCTCATCTATCTCTTCATGATGCGCATGAGTGTTCTCATTCATAGGAGCATTCTCAACAGAAGCTTCATTTCCAGCAGGTTCTACTCTTCCACGGCCTCTACCCCTAGCTCTTTCTCTACCCCTGCCTCGACCGCGACCTTTCGCTACAGATTCTTCGATCGGAGCATTAATCGGAGCTACGGGCCTAATGTCATTTAACCTAGTATTAACCATCTGCGAATAGAAGAGTGAAAGAGGTTAGATACCAATTTGAATCGCCAGATATCAATTGGAATCAAGTCATAGCATGAAAGAAGACAAGAGAAAAATAGAGATTTCCTAAAGTCCTATAGCCTTTCAAAGAAAAGTAAAGGTGTCCCTGTACCATTTCGTGAGACTCTATTAGACTTGTTTCGGTACATCGAGATCAACGAACCTAGACTCTGATACAAACTTTGTCACGACCCAGACCATCGTGATTGGCACCCACACTAACACTACGGTGGGAGAACCACTACTACAACCCAACCAAGCAAATAATGTAAAAACTAAGGCACTTAAATCAAACACTAAGGAAATAAAAATAAAGTTCCCATAAACTCTAACAAAAGTCTAACAATAATAACTAACAATGCGGAAGAATAACCTAGAACCTGAAAGTCAATGTACCAAAACATTCTAACAATAAACCAAGTCTAAATAAGAAGGGATACAACCCCTTACTATTGAACTAACTAAAACAAATGTCTAAGTCCGAAAATGGTGGATATAGACGAAAGATAATTTCATGGCTGCCCGAAAGAATTGACTTTCCCTTGAATTAGAACGACGATCACTGATCTTCTAAGCGAGGTCTGTCAATAGCCGCTTGAAGATTCCCTGTACTCAACAAAAATAATAGCAAGTGCAGAATCAGTACCCAATCACAATGTACTGGTAGGATCACACGGCTATCCCACTAGTGAAACATAAACAAGTCAAACAATATTATAATCACATGCATACATATCAACATATACAATATCATCTACATTTACGAACAACGAACAACTTCACATTTTATGTCAAATCATTGGTCCTCTCATGGAACCCAAACCCAAATAGTTAGCATGCTAGAATGTGGCAACCGATCCCATATTTATGTCGAAACGTGGCAACCAATCCCATTTTTATGCCGGAACGTGGCAACTGATCTAAGTTAGTTATGCTGGAATGTGGCAATCGATCCCATTCACACACCACAATCACAATCACAAGTATATCATCAAGATCATACATTTAATTCATGATTTCATGGCATTCATCAATTATTTATCTCATTTACAACAAGTGTGATCAACATTGCAACATTCATACATATACAAGTATCATAATGAAGCAAGAACAAGCATATATCACACAATCATAGAATCACAACCATCACCTACCTCGAAACAAGCTTGAAACCATACGAAACTTGATCCTTCCCTTTCCGAATTAGTTCCACTTGTTCTTGGTCTACAAACAATCAATATAATATGGAAATCAATAAACAATCATTAATTACCCGAATTACTAACAATTCTATGAACCCTAGATCAAACCCATGATCCTAATTATCCAATTTAGGGTTGTTTCCACCATCGAATCTATAGAAAAACCTTCCCCCATCAATATTCACCCATTCTATTATGTTCTATGGATCGAAAAATGGATTCGGGGAGTGAAAAGCTTACCTTTAGCCTCAAGAATGGTGAAAAAGGAGTTTGAATCGCCTGGGGGTCATTCCTTAGTTCTAAAAGACAAAAAGTGCATAATGAGGTCGTTTAGGGGTTTATTAATTACTTTAATTCGCGTCAACCCGCCACAATGGCCACCACCCCGCCAAAGCGGCAAAACCCAGCGCTAAAGCAGCATTCTCGAGACAGAGAGCTATTTAAGGAATTCCAAAATCCTCATTTTACAACACACCTCTAACCAACGACGCTCAGAAAATACCCTTTACGCCAAGATCGATTCCGGGAGTTCTACTCACCCGAATTCCATTCCGTAAAGTTGTACGGATTCCTTAACGAGTTATCTAACTACTCATGTAATCAAAATCATAAATGATTCATCTGATTGTTACCAGATTTCCCTACACCTCAATGAGTCCGATTTCGTCCAAATCTGGACAAGGTTGGAAAAATCCAAATACTACGAAAAAGTTTTCCGGCCTAAATTCCCCCCCGTTGACTTTTCTATAATGACGGGAACATGTCGTTATAGATATATTGTATTGATTATCAGTATTTAGTTTTGAATATACCAATAGACTATTGTTTTTGACTTCTTTTTCCTGCGTTTTTAAGAATAAAGTCTGTGTACAGGTTATCATTTCTAAATTCAACTTTATAAAATTACACTGTTATTATTATTGCTTATACCAATAATGGAGGAAACATAGGAAATATAAATGGAAAGGAATCCCAAGTTATTTTAGGAGTAAGAACAACTTGAAATGTTTCATCAACGTCCGTCATTAAAATAAGATTGAGAGGTAACTTCAATATTGTAAATGAAATGCAATATTAATATTAGGAAATGATACCTAGCTAGGAGAGGTTTCTGAAATTATTTTTTTAATATTGTAAATCAAAAGCGAGATCCAAATCAAATCATTTGAATACCCCATAGCTACACAAATTTGAGAAATATGATAACCCTATGTCCCATTTAGTTTTTTTCTTCTAAATTTATCGAGTTTTGAGCCTATCCTCTTCACAAGTTTTACATTATTTTTTTTTATAGAGATATCATTGATATTTATCGATCACCATTGATTATCCATTGCTACTTGTTTTATTTTAGTATATTAGACAAGGTTTTGGGCCAAATATTTTGTATTATTCCAAGAATGAATAATGTTTTTGTTAATCTTTTACATAGTCTGGTTTTGATGGTTACTTTAAGCAGATCTATATGTTTTTTTTAAAGGTAATTGACTGATTATTTGTTTTATATGGTCAAACTTCTATAATCAACTTAATTTGACAAGTGTTTTTCAAAAAAATATACTAGGTAAGAAATAGTTTGTGTTTGACTTGTTAAATTTCAAAATACATTTGAGCATTTACTAATTAATATTTGACCAAACTCTCAAAAAGTGCTTCTAAGTATATTTTTTTTGAAAGTGTATTTCAAAAAAGTACTTTAGAGGAAAAAATATATTTTTTTAGCTTCTGAATAACAATTTATGTTGCTTGATTATTTGTTTTATAAGTTGATTATGGAATTCTTGATATGGTCAAACTTCTATAATCAACTTAATTTGGCAAGTGTTTTTCAAAAAAGTATATTAGGTGAGAAATAGTTTGTGTTTGACTAATTATATTTCAAAATACATTTGAGCAGTTAGTAATTAGTGTTTGACCAAACTCTTAAAAAATGCTTCTAAGTATATTTTCTTGAAAGCGTATTTCGAAAAAGTATTTTAGAGGAAAAACTACATTCTTTTAGTTTCTGAATAACAATTTATGTTGCTTGATTATTTTTTTTATATATGTATAGTTGATTAGGGAGTTCTTGATAAAGTTAAAGTTCTATAATCAATTTAATTTGACAAGTGTTTATCAAAAAAATAGACTAGATGAGAAATAGTTTGTGTTTGATTCTTTATATCACGTTGGTATCATAGAATTTGGACTCCTTTTTGAAGGAGTGGGCTAGTCCTCTATAGGTATATGATATATACCATCTGAGTATCATGGAGGATTAGTGAGTATTTTTTCTTCTGAAGGAATGAACCAATCCCCTATGATACCATATCAATGTATGATCTATACCATGTGGGTATCAAAGAGTACTGAGATTTTATGAAGAAATGAATTTGTCTTCTATGATACTCTATTTTTATATTTTATATATCATGATGTCATTAAGGATGGAGTGTTTTTATTGAAGGAATGAACCAGACCTCTATGATACTCTTTCAATATATGATACATACCATGCGAATATTACATACAATTGAAGAATGTCTTTTTCATTTTGAAAAAAAATTAGAATGAACCAATCCCTCGTGATATTCAGGCATATATGATATATACATCAAATGAGTATCATAGTATACTAAACCAATATACTTTAACTACTACTGATATATTATTTTTTGTATACAATTTATTAGAATAAGTTATTTTCCTGATAATTGATTAAGAAAAAAAAAGGAATTATTATTTTTTGGAAAAAAATAAAATAATGAGCCACAAAAGTGTAGAATTAAATTATGAAAAAATGATTTAAATATAATAAACGGAGAAATTTGTAATGCATGCTTAGGAAATCTACTACTTATATATAAGTGTGTATAATCATACAGGTGACCGTCAACATGTCTGCTTCACCTGTGTGGTTCCACACTTACATATACATTTGCCTACTTTTTTTCCTCCGTTTTAATTTGTTTGTCTTATTTTTTAAACTTTTTATATATTTAAAAATTGAGCAAAAAATCCTACAAATCATGATAATTGACAACTTAAAACATTTTTAAAAAAAACATATAAAAATTCGATTGCTTATAAAAAAATTGATTGATTCATAAAATTAATCTATCTGTGTCACATAAAATGAGACAAAAGAAGTAACATATATTATTTAATTTGGAAACTACGTAAAAAGTATTGTAAATCTCAACTATTAACAACATATTGACTCTTGAAATTCTATTTGTGCTACATATATTGGGACCAAGGAAGTAACATTTATTATTTTAAAATTACGTAAAAAGTACTATAAATTACAATAATTAAAAACTTAAAATATTTAAAAATCATATTAAAATTTAATTGACTTTCTAAATTTTATCTATGTTAGATAAAATGAGACAAAAAAATAACAGATATTGGACCCGTGCTAGCACGGACACTTGTGTCTAGTAAAGGAATAAATGTTGATGATATCCTATTGTCAATCTCATGTAATGAACTTGTCCTAATTACTTGTGTTTTTCTAAGTATGGTTGTGATTCTGTGATGTTTGTGATTCATCAATTGACTCGAGTATCACATCTGGTACAAATTTTCCATTGGCACTTATGTAACGCCTGATATAAGATATAGCTTGGTTGGCTCGGGTACCACACCTAGTACATATTATCAATTTTCTCAAGTACAAGCCTAGTACGAGATATCTATGGTTGACTTAGATATTACGTCTGGTACTTGATATCTCTTGGTTGACTCGGTTACTACGTCTGGTACATGATATCTCTTGGTTGACTTAGTTACCATACCTCATAGATATTATTGATTGACTCGAGTACCATGCATGATACATAATATCTATAGTTATCTCGGATACCACACTTGATATAAATTCTATTATCAGTTGACTCAGATACTACGTCTGATACATGTTACTATATGGTTGGCTTGGGTACCATGCCTGGTACATGTTTGGTGGTATTCTATGTGTTGGTTTCATGAGTGAAACGAGTTATTTCATTGTTATGTATTAATCATGGTGGTCCATTATTGGATTGTTTATTATTTTTAATGCAACTATGGTTCTAATGTAGATCGAGTTTGCATGTTAAACATTGCAGTAGATGTCTTAAGGATTTCTAAGTGGTTCATGTTACTTGAAAGGTGAGTTGAAATTAGGTGTAACATCCGACAATTTGGAATATCTATGAAGAGGCTTGGAATTGGAATTTTACCATTTTTGGAAGAATTTAAAAATCTGGAAATTTGGTAAAGTGTGGAAAAAAATGAGTTTTTGGCCAACTTTGAGTAGTCATAACTCCTTGCTCAGGATGAGTTTGGTGTAGTTCTAGTTATGTTTGCGAAGCTTGTGGAATGATCTTTCCAACGCCACTGAGTTTGCTCGATTCCAAGTTTGTATGAGCGAGTTATGCCCTTTGAAAGTTGGGTAGTTGGCAGGGAATCCGTCCGGAAATTTTAAGGGCATTTTGGTCTTTTCCCTAGCTATTTCTTTTGGGGTTATATTGTTGTGTTAGGCTGATTTTTGGATCATTTTGTTCCCTTTTTTTTAAAGAGTGAGAGTGAGGGTTTTGAGTGAAGAAGAGAAGAAGAAGAGAAGTAGAGGAGAAGAAGAGGAGAAAGAGGTGATCAAGCAAGTTTCCGTCGTGGATATTGTCGGGGGTGATTTTGATGAGGTTATTGGTTGTGATGTGTTGAAGTTCTTGTGATGAGGGATATGATTTGGTTGTGTTGTTGAGTTGAATCTCTTGTATGTTGAGGGATTTTGTGCTTCTAAGTGTTTGGGGTTGAAACCTTTGTTATTGGGAGGGTTTAGAGTTGGAGAAAAGAAGGAGAAAAGTCGAGTTTTCGGGGAAAAGGGGTGGCGCGTCGCGCCTTGCAGAGCGCCCCAAGAAGTGTTCTGAACTTCTCCCCTTGGGGCGCCGTGCCTTGCAGAGCGCTAGCAAGCCCCTTCTGAGCTTCAAGGGCTGGCGCTCCGCGCCTTGCAGAGCGCCTAGAACACCAAGTTTTCCCTTTCATTTCACAATTGTTTATGCCTGTTCCTTGGCATTGTCCCTATGTTCCATAGTTGTTTCCAACATTCCAAAGTACGTCGAAACGTCAAGAACTCATCCATTAACATGTGATTATATACCTTGAATCCAAAATCCAATTCAAGGCGAGTTAGTATCAAGTTAAAGAGAAGTTAGAGTCAAGTCAAGCAAAGTTAAGAAGTTAGTTCAAGCAAGTTTTCAAAGTTGTTCAAGAGTCTTTATTGAACGTTTTCACTTCATTCTAAGGCTCAAGTTGCAAGTCAAGTAAAGAGTAAAGATTTTCAAGTTGAGTAAAGAGTTTAAAGTTGAGTTCATTTCTCAAAGTTATTAGGGAACTATGTATTCCCAAAGAAGTTTTAAAGAAATGTTTTTACATTTAAACAAGGTTGGAAACTGAGATTTCCAAGGAGCCTTCGGGCTAGTTTTTGAGTAATTATCT
>JAJOOR010007933.1:0-27648 GCA_036250505.1 Solanum acaule
AAATGTATGAAATTAAACAAAAAGAAAAAGAACAAAAAACAAAATTAGCAAATGAGATAATTAAATTTAAAGAAAAATTGCAATTACAAGATGAATTAAAAGAAAAAGAAGAAAATAGTCAAGATAATCTACCCGAAATAAGAATTGATGAAATAAACGACGATGATCTAGAACAACATTCGGAAACAAGCGAAACATATACGAAACTTTTAGCAAACATAGATAATACAAAGAATTTAGAAGTAAATACATAAGACATGGACGAAAAATCTAGCACATCAGGAGTAAAAAACCCAAAAAATTTTAATCCAAAATATTATAATGGAAACTATGAACAATATGATAAAGAAAAAACTACATGGGATAAAAGATTAAATAAAAAATGGACGCCTAAACCAATAACCGGACAACATGATTTTTTAGATTTAGACAACTACCAAAAGCATTAATATATACCGAAAAAACTACAGAAAAGGAAATTGATGTTTTTAGTCCTTGAAATATTGATAAGTTTTTGTTTTGATCTTTGCAGTATATTATTAAACATATTTAACTTAAAATTCTTTTGTGTTACCTCATACATCACATGTTCTTGTCCATATAGCAGTTGTTGAAAAGCTTTTGAATCCATTCTACATCTGATTCTGCATTATATCTTTCATTAACGGAAGTTTCAAAAGTAATGTACACTTGTCGAATGATTTTAACATTTCAATTTTAATATACACCTGACAACATATGATGCCTCTTCATTTTTTGAAAATAATAACTCAACTCATGTTTCAATTGTTATAGCCTAAATTTGAGAGTGTTGATACAAATGATCATCGTGATCATATATTGGGATGGATGAACGAGTTATGGAACAAATGGAGAGGACACTTGCATGCAAAATATGTGAAGGACAAGCCAATCCAACAGTCTCTTAAGAATGTCCCCAGTGGAGTAGACAAAAAAGAGTCGGAATGGTTAGTAAAGGAACATTTTTCTATAGTTTACTTTGCTACTCTTTTCCATAGTTTGATTTTCCTCCTTAGCACCTAATATACCTGAAACCAAACCTAAGTGTAGAACACGTTTGATACATAGTGTACTAGCATTCTAGATGAAACAACTAGCTAACCTATGCCTAATTACTTGCACTAGAAGCTAATTGTTGAACAAATATAGGCAAGAAGAACTAGGAATGCAACAAATCGAGCCAAGTTGAAGATGCCTCATCATATTGGTAGAAAAGTATTACCATAAAATTATTTTTCTAAATGGAATATTTACGAGGTTTGTGTTATTTGACATGTTTGACTTTGATGTAAAGGGTGGGAAAGATGGCAATCCACCAGATTTGTCAACTATTTTCTTTGAGACTCGTAAGAAATATAACAAGCTTGTTGAACCTGAAGCAATTGAAAAACATGTGCGTTTGGTAAATTGAATATGTTAATTAATTGAAATAATCATTATGTGTTATGATATAAAATGTTCTTTGATATATTTTGTAGGCTCAACTTGAAGAAATGTCCATCTCTACCTACCATAGAGATTGTTAAAAAATGTTGTGGACCTCAAACTCGTAGCCATGTATTTGGATTTGGGGGTGGAGTAAAGGCAA
The DNA here is from genome assembly GCA_036250505.1 of Solanum acaule. Classification (NCBI taxonomy): domain Eukaryota; kingdom Viridiplantae; phylum Streptophyta; class Magnoliopsida; order Solanales; family Solanaceae; genus Solanum; species Solanum acaule. The sequence goes on from JAJOOR010007933.1 coordinate 1,610, forward strand.
GAGATTTGAAAGGTGAAACTTCATCAAAGGCTGAATTCTTGTCTGCGCTACGTTCAATTCGAGAGGATATCAAATCCTTGAATGATGAAAACAAATCCTTGAATGAGTAAAACAAATCCTTGAACGATCGTTGTCTAGCATAGAAGATGAAATGAAAGAAATAATGAAAATGAAAGAATTCTTCACTACTCAACAATCATATGTCCCACCTACAACATCGTCCTTCTCAACTGAATGACCACTGCCTTTTCAGCTGACCAAGTTAGTAACAATATACCGGACTTTTTAATTTATTTTGTTGAAACGTAACACCATAATGAATGTCTGATTAAATAACAATATATGGGTCTTTCGATGTGAAAAGGAAATATTCCCAGTCACACAAGTAAACTTCAAGAAAGATGGAATAACATACTTGTTTCCTATTGTGTTAATTGTGTAGTAGAATAAGATACAATATCAAAAATGAATCTTGTTCTCATCTAGTTCATTAGAGTCAGTGACTTCTTATTGCTTACAATTGCCGCCTTGTTCCATGTATATATATATATATATATATAGCACATTCAATGTCCCTGTTGTCGTAGGCTTGCATATTGTTGCACCATTGACATGCCACTCTACAATAGTTGCAGTCTACTTCTGTATGACAACAACTTAGAAGACAACATTTTATTTGCTATCATCTTCTCAATAGTCGGGAGACATTTTTGTATTGAGAGTTTTCTTGTTGAAAGTGGTATTCCCAAAAGACGAACAGAATTCGTTTACCATTTGTTTCCAGCTACTATATGTATTGGCCATGTTACTGTACCCCTTCTTGCAGGATCTGGACATGTACAAAAAACAGTTACTCAATTTCACTCGGATACTCCCAAATTTCTATCTTTTGTGGCTTTTCAATATCAAAACAACACAGACAATAGCAAAAACGAAGAATGTTATTTAAGATGTCATACCAAATATGACCTTGTCTAGGCTATTATTCGCCATGAACTCATAGACTAGCAATTTTTCTGCTCCATTAATGCACTATCCCAACAACTTGGTTAGGTTACGATGTTGTAGCTTTGCTATTAACTTGAATTCATTCTCGAACTCGGTAAATCCTTGGCGTGAAGTCACGTCTTGCTTCTTTACTGCTATTTCTACTCCATTCTCTAGTACACCCTACAGATATTATATGTATCATTTGGGTATTAATTATGTTGTCTCAGTTATTGCAAATATGCATTTTCATGCTTGTTGAAAAGAAATAATAACCTTATAAACATTGCCAAAGCCACCATGCCCTATCTTATTAGCCAGCGAGAAATTGTTTGTGGCTGCAGCTAGATCACTGGAATCATATGCAATGACATTAGTGCCCTGCAGCAAAGCTCCTTGAGAATTTGCCGGTTGATTGATTTTTGGTTCATCTGCTCAGATAAAGATATTATTTTGAGAAAGCAAATTTATCAGAAAATAATGGATGTGAGACGTACCTTAATATGAGTATTAGGCTATCTATCATACTTAGGTCATGTGTTTGCTAAATAATAGTGCTCTAGTGAAACTAAGTTTAGTCTGTAATGAAGAACTATGAAAATAAATAATAGCAACGCAGGGTGATTCTTTTTACCTAGCACCTTTGTCCTCATTCGATATAGAACCCTAACAGTTATAAGCAAGATAGTAAGTAGTGCGAGCTCTGAGATTACAGAAGCAAAAACTGTCCATTCCTCTTTCCATCTGCAGTCAGAAACAAATGCATCTGTCCATATGAAAGTTAAAAGTGTTAGTTGTTTCTTACTCATAAAATTAGGCTTATGCTTTGAATACACAACTTAATTTATCATATTTTCCAAAATTTCCTACCATTTAAAAATATTACAAAAATCCCTATTTTCCTCACCGTCTCTCATAATCTCTGATACATTCCTCAAACTGTCCACCCACATCTCTTAATTTCCCCAAAATCAGCCCAACTTCCTCAAAATCACGCTTAACTTCATCAATTTCAAATTCTAAATAAGGTAGAAAAAATTGTATTCAGACCTATCAGTATTCTTCACAAACATGTCTTTATCAATGGGAATGGACAAAGATTCAGTGGAGGATCTGCCCTCATGAATAACTAGGAATTCAAACCAATATTTGATGCCGGTATGGACACATGTTATTTCACATTCTTGGCTTTGAATGTGAAATAAATTGCGTCCATACCAGCATTAAATATTTGTTTGAATTCCTAGTTATTCATGAGGGCAGAACCGCCACTAAATCTTTGTTCATTCCTACTGATAAAGACGTGTTTGTGAAGAATATTGATAGGTTTGAATACTAATTTTTCTACCTTATTTAGAATTTGAATATGATGAAGTTAAGCGTGATTTTGGGAAAGTTGGGCTGATTTTGGGGAAATGAAGCGATGTGGGTGGAGAGTTTGAGGAGTGTATCGGAGATTAGGAGAGAGAGTGAGGAAAATATGAATTTTTGTAATTTTTTTAAATGGTAGGAAATTTTGGAAAATAAGATAAATGAAGTTGTGTATTTAAGTAATTTTTCCATATTTATCCATATTAACATAAAACATATTATGTTTATGGTGGAGAATTTTGAGTTTTCTACTTTAAAGTAAACTTGATAACTGATTGGGCGCACATCATTTTTCCATAATATGTAAAAAAAATCAAAATTTTTGTTTTTGGAAATGAAAAATTTTACATCATAGAAAAATTAATAAGATAAATTTGAAGAAAAGATAGAGCAATTGGTACCAAATTAATTAAACGGAAACGAATTGATATATTAAAACTTACCGAAAAGAGGTGTGAAGAGATATAAAATCCCTTTACTATTAATCAGAGATCTCGAATTTGAGTAACAATGATGAAGAACTTCTTGTAGATCCACTTTATCTCTGTTAGTGAATCTGTCCAACATGAATCTATGTAGATCAATTTTGAATAATGAGTACCTAAAAGAGGAGAGAGTTAAAACTTAAAATCTAAAAAAAAGTTTTTATGAGGAAGACTCAAACTTTCAAAAACAAATAAAAATAAAAAAAAATTAAAAAAGAGGTGGATGATTATCTTATCTGATTTCCAAAGTTTATTTTTATAAGCAATATTAGACCTTTAATAAAGTTAACATTGATACTCTCACCATTTTATTTTATTTGACCTTTATTTTAAAAATGAATTTTTAATTTTATGTGTTTGTTTTAGCAAAATAAATTTCAAAACATCATAAAGAAGATTAGTTTAGTAAAATATGTCTTTACTTAAATATTTTTTAAAAAAAGTGTGACAGGTCAATATAATTCAAATAATATGATATGAATAGAATATATGAATAGAGAAACAAATATTTAATTACTTCAAGAAAAACAAAGAAAGAAATCAAATCAAAGGGTTTATAAATAAAGACCTTATCCTTCATATACATTAATCTGTAATTTAATCAAGTTCTAAAATTAATTATTTTACCATTGAAAAAGTTTAGAGTTTTAATATCTTATTTAATTTGTCGTCTGAACATTTAACTTGTAATTAAAGTCATAAATTGAAAAAAAAGAAGAGATTCGTATTATTTATTATTATTATGTTATTATTATTATTATTATTATTGTAGTAACAAGAAAAAAATGATTAGCTCATAAAACAATTAAAAATAGATGGAAAAGGAATGAGTAGGTTTTTACATTACAATCAAAATTATTAAATTTGCAACAGAAAATTGAAGTTAGAATCTCACCTTCGACTAATGGAGCTCCAAGAATAACTACATCTTTGCTCATAAGATATTGTTGCTTCAAGGATTTTTTACTTATACTTAATTTTTGAGGGTCAATATATATATGAATCTCTCTATATCTCTTTCCTTTTCTTTTAGAAATATCATTCCTTTTATAATGGTGCAGTGCATGCTTATTGTGTAAATTATTCTCGAGGACTCCGCAGTCACGAGAAAACTCATTCTATAATTTCTCCCACGAAATTTCACACCTTGAGTTTTTGTTTTGATTGGTGAGCCTCACAAGACATCTTTGTCGTGTTCTCGAGGACCCCACACTCACGAGAAACTCATCTTATAATCTCCTCACATAATTTCACACCTTGAGTTTTTGTTTTGTTTTGTGAGCCACGCCAAACATCCTTGTCATGTTCTCGAGGAGGATCCCACACTCACGAGAAAATTTATCCTATAATTTTCCCCTTGGAACTCACGCCTTGAGCTTTTGTTTTGTTTGGTGAGCCACACCAAACATCCTTATCATGTCCTTGAGGACCTCACACTCACAAGAAAACTCATCATATAATTTCCCCTAAGGAATTTCACACCTTGAGTTTTTGTTTGGTAAGTCATGCTGATGTACCGCGGATTTAAGGTACTTATCATGCTTTAAACTTGGAGTTTTGCATATGTCTTAAGCATTTGTTAGTACATTTGATGGTATTTTACTTACGTTTTGTAGGAAAAAAGGTTTTTGATAAGTTAGGATGAAACAGGTTGAAGCATCAGCTTTTTGAGGTTGGACGACTTCACCTACGAGCCATAGGAATGAATCATAAAATGCAATGATGGTTTTTAGAGATAAGTTTTGGGAGACGAGACTGAACAATGATCTGTAGGTCCAAGTCGTAGGAAAGATCAAAGATTTTGAGCTCTAGTACTTGGACGACAAGAAGTCAGGACGGGTTGTGCAAAGTTCTACGAGTCGTAGAACACACTCGTAGAAAAGTTAAGAGATTTTACCAAGAAGGTTTTTTTGATGGAAGGTTTCTACGAGCCGTAAGACCAATTCATAGAAGAACTATCGACTCCTATTTTTCCTTTTCTGAGTTGGTTTAGGATTATATGTTTATAAATAGTCGTTTAATTCTCAATTTAACTGTTAGACAACTTGTATTTTGAGTTCTGGATTTGAGAATTATTTTGGCAAACACTTTGTCATTTAATTCTTGAATAATTGGTTTATAATACATCTTTTGTTCATCAATTCAAAATTCTGGATTTCAACTTCTCTAATTGTAAGTTAATAATTTATTTTAACAACCTTAATATGAATTGTGATAACTCAAACATGAGTAGTTAAATTCACAACTAGGGTTGTGGGAACCATGAGGAATTTACAATGTAGACCTAATAATTAGTAATTTTTGAATAAGTGTTTATGCGTGTATTGTTAATCTCTTCGCTTTAATTGATTTTTAATAAGGGCTCGCGTTAGAACCTGCCTTATTCCTACTTTCCTGATCAAGGATGTAATGAATGGGAAAAGAGATTAAACAATGGAGATTCGGTGACTACAACCGACATCTAATAGCTTGAACCACCTCTGCCATAGCTAATCTGGGGTCAAGGGTAAGGTTTGGTAAAGCACATACTCATAGACCGACCAAGTAGCTTGGTGAAATTTCCTATTTGGTCGACCAGCCACTTTGGAGATACCTAACTTACCGACTTTGCATGTTAAACACTAGATAATGTTACTATTATAGGGTTTACTGCCTCAAGGAATTGTGGGAACACGTATACCCTAGTTTTATCTTCTTTTGATAACACAAAACATTCAATTTTGTTTACTTATCAATTAAAATTTTATTTTACAAAACTCACCGCCTTTATGGAAATAACTAAACTAAAAGTATAATTAACAACAAATTAGCCTAAGTTTAGACCCGATCCTCGTGTGATCGACCCTAACTCTGTTAGGTTCTTTATTTGAACAACGACCACTTATACTTCTTTAGGGAGGTGTAATTTGGGTGTATCACACGCCAAACCTTCTTGTCGTGTTATCAAGGACCCCATACTCACAAGAAAACTCAACCTATATTTACCCCCAAGGAATTTCACGCCTTGAGATTTTTGTTTGGTGAGCTACGCACCCACGCCAAACATCCTTGTCATGTTCTCGAGGACCCCACACTCACGAGAAAACTCATCCTATATTTTTCCCCACGAAATTTCACGCCTTGAGTGTTTTTTTTGTTTGGTGAGCCACTCTAAAAATCCTTATCGTGTTCTTGAGGACCCTATACTCGTGAGAAAACTCATCCTATAATTTTCCCCACAGAATTTCACGCTTGAGTTTTTGTTTTGTTTGGTGAGTCTTGCCAAATATCTTCTTTAACCACAGTTATACTTATTGTGTGTTGGATTGGGGCTCGGTCTGGCTCACATGTATTTAGTTCGACCCAACTCGCATGTTTTTAGCTCAACTCGGTTGGTTCACTTTGGTCATGTAATGTCAATTCAATAATTATTATATATTACAATTATTTGCAATTATGTACTTTTTTAGTTAATCCCGTTGCAATTAATTTCTTTTATAGACATCGTTACTTAAGAAACTTTATGGGTGTTGGAAAATGTAATAAATATTTAAAATTTAAAATTTTAAAATAAAAAATCAAAGAAATTTAACCCTGTACATTTTTTTTTTCGAATTTATTGTTGCTTTATTATTATTATTTTTTAGCTTTTTAACGTCTTTTGATTTGATTTCTAATTTAGACTAGATATTGGATATAATAATCAATATTGAATGCAGTGACCAATTTAACTTAGTAATGCTTGTATTTCTCAAACCAATTAATCATATATTTAATTTTATAATTACGTGGCATTACATAAAATTATGTAGATTTTACACAAATTCTATAATGTTAAGAGCTAATTACATACTATCTGGAGTTGTGTGTCAATCGGTTAGAATCGATTTTGAAGTTTATTGGTTTGACTTATTGATTATTGATTTGTAGAGATGCTAAACCGTTATAGAACCATTAAGATATTGACTTATCGTTTATTGGTTTATCGGTTATTGATCGTTATTGGTTCATTTATCGGTTTAACCGTTATGATTTGACACAAAAAAATATTGAAAAATCACTTAGAAACAAGGTGACAAACCAAATGAACATGCACATGAGTTCACAAGTTACATCTTGCTCAAAAGCAAACACTTTTACATTGTGTTTACTCAAAAAATATAAATAAGAGAAAATAACTAAGTTTTCGAAAAATCGATCAAACTTATGGTTTAAGAGAAATCGAATTTCCAAAAGAACAGAGTCACCACTTAATTTTGTAGTAAAAAATCAAGAAAAAACTTAAAGTTTTCAAAAGATTTAAACAGATAAAATCAATTGAAAATAAAAGGGTTCGAAGTTCAATGTACATTCCGAGAAGGTGTTAGGCCCTCGGAATGCCCGCTAACTCACGGTTGACCGGCGATTTGACTAAAAATGATTTTGACTAATTTTGAAATTTTAACTAAGTAAAAGAACTCATTACGACTTTGATTAATTTTGAAATTTTAACTAAGTAAATGAACTCATTTATTTTAACTTATTTTTTAAATTTTTAACTAAGTAAAAGAACTCATTTATTATTATTATCATTATTATATTATTATTATTATTATTTTCATTTTAATCATCCTAAGGGAGATAGGATTAAAGGGGGGTTATTCTAAGGGGAAACAAATTAGGTGTTGACAAGACTAATATTAAAATAATAACGAAGTAATAAAATATGTATACATAATTTAAAAAAAAATGAAATAGCCATTCTTGGGAATTTAATTAAATTAAACCATAAGATAATCAAAATGTTAGTCAAATACAATAACATAAAAATTAAAGAGAGGAAAAGGGAAGACATATTGATTTTGGGCCTGTTTCCCTTTGGAAAATGTGCGTATACATTATATGTATACCCTTGTATATGGGCCATATATTAGGCTGTATTTCTGCATCATTCATGTATATCGGCTTTTGACCTGTATTTCATCATCAAATTTGTATTCTCGAATTTTTTTTATTTTTTTTCGACCTGTATATTTTATTTCCGACTGTATACCAGTGTATACAGCATGTATATCAGCCTATTTTTTAGGCTTTCAGGATCTAAAAAATTCAATTTCCAGCCCTTATACTGCCTGTAACCTGTTCGCCGGCTATTTGGACTCGATAAGAGAAGCACAACCTCGAAATGCAAGGATGAAATGGAGTCCCCATGGACTCAAAAGGAGTTTCACATGCAAGTAAAATGGAAGAAAGGAATTAATACACAATACAACTAATATAAATACAAAAGGGATAAACCAACCTACTGCAACAATCTAAATTTAGACTCAAGCAAAAAATGTAAATTAACGTATAACCCCATTTTAGGGAATCACAATATACACATTCACCCAAACATAAAACACTTACCAAACATAAATTATAGTACCCCTAGCATGGAACAACACATTAATGAAAAATAATGACCAGAGAGGTTATAAGCAGTAAGTGATAAAAACTGGTCAACCTATGCTACATGTTTCCAAAATTCTTAAGGAGGACTAATTAGAACTAAACTTAATTAAATTTAACAAAGGAATACATAACATCAAAATATGGAGCAATTATGAGTACGAGTAGGCAAAGAGAAAAATAGCGTTCTTGGGATATAACAATACTGAACTGTAGTCCCAAAACAAGATAAAACGCCAAAACAAAGTCTCAAGACGAATTACCACACTCCGTCAAAGTTATAATCACACCTCACAAATCAAATTTGCAATACTCGATCATGATGACGATAAGACCCAAGCAGTGATAGACGACACAATTTGATAAATAACAAGGAGATAAACTAAGAAATCAAGGCAGATTCGACACTTGAGGTAACGAAGACAAGAAAAATGCTAACAGTCGACCAAAACGAGCAAAGCACTAGAAAGTTTCAGCCATACTTTAATAAAACAGTAGCCGAGATTTCAGCAAGAACATAGCATTTAATTAAACAATCAACCATTCTACATGAAAAACTAAACTGTAACTTAGGAACATTCAAATAGAGAGCTTAAACTAGCTAGAGCAAACAGAACAAATATGATGAAAGAAATTACCTCCTTCCGGGTAGTGAACTGAGACAAATACGAGCTTGATTTCGAAGTTTCCACCACACGGATTCAAAGCTAGAACAACACACCAAGAGAATCCAAATGGAACCCGAATAATAAACTTTCCGAAACTCTTAAACTAGAGAGTCTTCCAATAAGTTTTCAAAATGTAAAATTGACTATTTCCAGACCTTTGTAAGCTATATTTCGTGAGTAAATTGAGGCCAACTCTATATCTCTACTAAATTTTTCTCCCAACTTTTTTTCTAACTCCAATTTTTTGGCCAAAAAAATTCCCCCCCCCCCCCCTTAATAGTGAATAGTAGTGAGTTATATAGATGGATGCTAGGGTTCCGACCTTGGAGGGAAAGGGATAAAAATTTGGATTCAAAGGGCCCATTTCGAAAATTCGAACTTGAAAATCTTTCACTAATTCGGTGAGGCACCTTTTCTCTGCAGATTCAACCCATTCCGGAAGTGGAAATGGTGAGATAGACGGCTGGGATCGACTTACTCGTCCTTGGGCGTGACGTGGCTCCATCCTAAGGCCACAAGGACGGACTCACAGCTGCTGGCAGGTGTTTTTGCTGCTGAAATCGCACAGCTGGAGAGGGAAAAAGAAGAAGACGACAACACGTTGCAGTGTACTGCACTGGCTAGCTCACACCGTTTGGCATTGCTGTTGTAATTGTGATCGAGCACCAGTCGTTTGTTGTTATTGTTGAGGTCGTTTTGCTACTATTGTTCCGTCTATTTGACGCCGCTTCACGTTGCTAGAAGCGTTGTTGAAGAAGAAAGACAATGTGGGGTCGTGTATTGGGTATTTGATGTTGTATGTTGTCGGTTGTGGGAATCAAATTAAGTATTGGGTTGTTATAATTATAAAAAAATGGAATTAGAATGGGTAATTACTGGGCTGGGGCATATGTCTGTGTACGTATGTTGTTGGTTTTAAAAAAAATTTTAAAAAAAGGTGGGCCGGTTGTAAAGAAAATAAAGTCCCAAAATTTGTTTCCTCAACAAATCAAACGTTAAAGGAGTTGCTAATTTGCAATTGCATACATGGCTATTAGATTACATTTATAGCCAAATGAATTTAGGAATGTAGCCAAATTGAGTTTGATTAAGACTTGAATAAGACGAACTAATATTAATTAATTAACGAGCTTCTTAATTTCAACGAAATAGAATAATTAATTTAGTTATAAACTAATTAATTCGAAATATAATTTATTATATAGCTAAACTAATTAGTAGGATATTTATGTAAAAGTAAAATCTTTTTTGACGTGATTTTTGAATATTTACAAAAAATATACTAATTATATAAAAATATATTTATTATTTAAAAGTCATAAAATGACTAAAATTACCCAAAAATTAACTTGAAAAATATTTGAATTTTTATAAAATTAATTATTCCAAATTGTTTGAAATTAAAGAAGCTCGAAGATTAATTCTTCTCGGGGAGGGTCAAAATTGGGTGTCAACAACTGTCCCTCATTTTACTTGGCTTGATGTAATAAATCTGAGGAAAATGAAATTGACAAATCCAATTTTGGCCGACCACATCTTCATATTCTATAAAAAGGGCATTTGGACGGACTTAGGAATTATGGCCGAGCCTCAGAAATGGGTTTCCTACATATCTCGGGCTATATGAGAATTCAGGCCACTTGTAGTTTGATACGCTTGATTTACCGCACGATTCTAAAAGAATTCAAAAGTTATTTCGATATCAAATCATGAAGAGACCGAAACACTTGGCAATAAGATTTAGAAGCAAATGTTGGAATACAACTGAGTTTTAAACACTAATCCCGCCTACATATCCCTTAACTTAGGGAATCAGGCTGCTTGTAGTTCGACTCAATCGGTAGAAAAGGAAACCTATTATGAAAAATAACCTTTGGTTCTGGAGGAGTGACAAATGAGTCGAGTATGAAAAGGAAGCTTGCAACCTCTTGGTCATGAACGTGGTGCACTTCACACCCATAATTAAGAACTTACACGGACATAATTTCCAAAGCTCTTGGTGCATTGTCACTCGGATTGGAAAGCTGCTTCCGGTAAAGACCAAAATTTCCGGATGCGAAATTGAAACTAGGAAACCTAAAGAAAAACCCACATGCCTTTTAATAGGGGTGTGGTTTGATTGTGGTGGAAATCGCTTCTCTGCTCGCGTCCTAAGAGTTTGGCACTCCTCTTTGGACTATGTCCCAGTTCGCTGCTAAGAAAAAGTTTCACGTTGTGCTACATCCTTTTTTATGTCATCCGCACCTGTGGTTTGTTTTTGAGAATTCATCCTCTCGGATGTTCTCGATAAAGACTGAGACAAAACTCATTAGCATAGAAATGTAATTCAAATGGAGAGATAGCATCTTTTACCGCGTTGACACTTAATTGCTCTCCTTGAACAGTTGATGTCAACTCCATTGGATTTGACGTAAAGCAAATAAAGCTTGTGTCTCATATTTGCGATATAATCTTCAATGTACTCTTCATTTGATGTCAAAGCAATAAAAAGGTTGATGTAATATGTTGACAATTTTCTTGATGTCATCTTCGTAAAGAAAAATGATACAGTCGAGATTGGTCTTCTTGTGATGGGTAAATCTCTCTCTTGATGTGTATGCCTTTTCTCTTGCTATGCGTAAATCTCTTTCCCGTGATGCATGACTTTTCTCTTGCTATGCATAATTTCCTTTTCTTGCAATGCATGACTTCCTTCTCTTGCTATGCATAAATCTTTCTCTTGCTATGCATAAATCTTTCTCTTGCGATGCATGACTTCTATCTCTTGCGATGCATGACCCTTCTCTTGCGATGCATGACTTCTTTCTCTTGCAATGCATGACTTTTCTTTCTCTTGCTATGCATGAATCTTTCTCTTACTATGCATGATTTCCTTCTCTTGCAATGCATGACTTCTTTCTCTTGCAATGCATGACTTTTTTCTCTTGCAATGCATGACTTTTCCTTCTCTTGCTATGCATGAATCTTTCTCTTACTATGCATGATTTCCTTCTCTTGTAATGCATGACTTCTTTCTCTTGCAATGCATGACTTTTCCTTCTCTTGCTATGCATGAATCTTCTCTTGCTATGCATGATTTCCTTCTCTTGCAATGCATGACTTCTTTCTATTGCGATGCATGATTTATCTCTCTATTGTGCATGATTTCCTCTCGCTATGCATGACTTCTCCGCGATGCATGACTTTTTTCTCTCGCTATGCATGGATCTTTGATGATGCCTTCTTGATACCGAACGAATATGATGCTTCACCCAGCAACATAAGTGATCTTCTAGATATCTCTTGGATGGCGGTATCGTCTCAATCGACAATATAAATAAAAATGACCCTCGGAATAGTGATATCATCTCATTTGACAATACGATATAAATGACTCTCCGAGTAATGGTATCGTGTCATTCGAGAATACAATATAAATAACCTTCAGGGTAAGAATATTATCATATCTGATAATATAATGCAGATAAACGTCTTCCAGATATCTTTTAGTCACTGGAAAATAATAATACTGATCTCTTCGCAGCTTTCGTTCGTTCCATCTCTGAACATAGTTGTACGTTCATTATGGACTTCGCCTTGTTGGGAATTGAATGAAATAATGTTACTCATATTCCAAAATCTTTGATATAAGCAACATAAAATATTTCCTGCATCCACAGAAAAATTGTCAATTTTGGGAAGCTCTCGCCCCTTTGATTTTTCCATATTCATCGAATGGAAGAACATGCTGATTTTGAGGCAACCAATAGACATGCATCCACAGAAAAATTGTTAGCTTAAAAATGAACTGATCTGTGTCGATCTCTTTGGTTGTCTACTCCTTGTCTTGCTATCTCCGGTTGATTTCTCCGATCTCCCGCTTCTTGATAGATAAGACAAAATATTTTTGTGCAAAAAATAATTGAAACATGAAGGAAAAGTTTTAAGAAAAATAGATTTTTGAAAAGTAGTATTTGGGAAAGGTCACTGCCGATTGTCATGTCACGTCAAGCTTAATGAACGTCATTTGGAGTTGATGCCTCGAGGTCCATCTGATTATTTGCTGGGAAGTATTCAAAGTTGTTCTAAACTGCCAATAAACCCCGTTGAAATTTTGAGGCAGTCCTCAAAATTTATGTCCCAGTTAATTATCTCGGTGTATCTTTAACCATTGGTGATCAAATAATGGAATTTTTGAGATCCTCCAAAAAATTATGTCCCAGCTGCAAATTTCAAAGTAACTTCAGTCTCGACTTTGTTGGAGAGATCTCTTTCTTGAGAATTTTTGAGTCTCTCTCAAAAATTCTGTCTAGTTTCTATTGTAAAGGAAAAGTAGAAATCTCATGGGAGATATGACCAAGCCCTTGTGGCGCCTACGTATCCCGTTGAGGCAGGAATCAGGTCAAACGTAGTTCCCCTCTCGAGGATTAACAAAAATAAGAACCTTACAAAGAAACCCGACCGAGGCCGACATAGGCCGCTTACGTATCTCATTCTTGAGAATTCAGGTCGAACGTAGTTCAAGTACAAAGAGAAATATTAAAAGGGGATAAAGGAGTGACCGAGGCCGACATAGGCCACCTACGTATCTCATTCTTGAGAATTCAGGTTAGACGTAGTTCATTACAAGAGGGATAAAATTCTAAACAAAGCAATTACAAGCAAATAGAACGATTACAAAGAAATGACAGAAAGTACAAACAAAAGCTTCAAACATAGTATCTCTTGACAGCATCTGAGTTGATTGGTTTCGTCCATTCAGTGTCATCCATCTCTGACAGGACCAAAGTACCTCCAGACAACACTTTCCGAACCATGTAGAGTCCTTGCCAATTTAGTGCAAATTTCCCTATGTACTCATCCTGTTGAGGGAAAATGCGTTTGAGAACCAACTAACCAATCTCGAACATTCTGGCTCTTACTTTCTTGTGGAAAGCACGAATCATTCTCTGTCGATACAGTTGACCATGACAAACCGCAACCATTCTCTTCTCATCAATCAATGTTAACTGATCAATTCGCTTTCCAACCCAATCAGCATCACCCAATTCAGCTTCTTGGATGATTCTCAAGGAAGGTATTTCGACTTCGGTAGGTATAACTGCTTCTGTTCCATATACTAGCAAATATGGAGTAGCTCCAACTGATGTTCTGACAGTCGTTCGGTAACTCAACAAAGCATATGATAGCATCTCGTGCCAACCTCTGCGATTATCAATCATTTTCCTCAAAATCTTCTTTATGTTCTTGTTGGCGGCTTCTACAGCTCCATTCATTTAGGGGTGATAAGCGGTCGAGTTTCGGTGAGTAATCTTGAATTATTCACATATCTCTCTCATCAAGTGATTGTTGAGATTCGCTCCATTGTCAGTAATGATGGATTCTGGTACTCCAAATCTACATATCAGATTGTTGCGAACAAAATCAACTACAACTTTCTTGGTCACTGACTTATACGAAACTGCTTTCACCCACTTGGTGAAGTAGTCAATGGCAACCAAAATGAATATGTGTTCGTTGGAGGTGGCTCGCTCTATCGGACCAATGACATCCATGCCCCAAGCTACAAAAGGCTAAGGTGAACTCATAGCATTGAGTTCATGAGGCGGGACTCGAATCAAATCACTATGCACTTGACACTTGTGACACTTCTGGACAAACTTGCAACAATCATGCTCCATAGTCATCCAAAAATAACCGGCTCGAAGGATCTTTCTTACCAAAGTGAGTCCATTCATGTGAGTACCACAAACTCCGGCATGTATTTGTTCCAGAAGCTTTGCAGCTTCACTAGCATCAACACATCTGAGAAGACTTAATTCTGGAGTCCTCCTGTAAAGGATTTCCCCACTTGCAAAGAAATTGAGGGCCATGGGGCGTATCGACTTCTTATAGTTGAACGTTGCATTCTCGGGATAAGTTCCGGTCTCCAAGTACTTCTAGATGTCAAAATACCAAGGTAAACCATCTGGTTCCGCTTCAACATGTGGACAATAGACAGGCTGCTCTTTTACCTCTATATCCACTGGATCGATATAACTTGTATCTGGATGTTTAATCATTGATGCGATGGTGGCCAGAGCATCGTCCAACTCATTCTGTATCCTGGGAGTGTGCCTGAACTCAATCTTGCAGAATCTTTTACACAATTTCTGTACATACTGTACGTATGGTGTGATCTTTGGGTTCTTCACGGCCCATTCTCCTTGAACCTGATGAATCAATAAATCTGAACATGTCGATGGCCATCTTCAAACCAAGGATACAAGCTTCATACTCAGCCATATTGTTCGTGCAATTAAATTGGAGTTTAGCTGCCATAGGGTAGTGTTGACCAGATTCTGACACTAAGACCGCTCCGATACCTTTCCCTTGGTGATTTGCCGCTCCATCAAAGAATACTCTCCAACCAGGGTATGCCTCAGAAATATCTTCACCAACAAACGAAACTTCCTCATTGGGAAAATAAGTCTTGAGCTGTTCATACTTTTCATTAACTGGATTCTCCAAAAGATGATCAGCCAAGGCCTGTGCTTTTATCGCCTTCTGAGTCACATACACAATGTCAAATTCACTCAAAAGCATTTGCCATTTAGCCAACTTCCCAGTCGGCATTGTTTTATGGAAAATATACTTCAACGGGTCCATCCTGGAGATGAGGTATGTGGTATAAGAAGACAAATAATGCCTTAACTTTTGAGCGATCCAAGTCAAAGCACAACATGTTCTCTCCAAAAGAGTGTAGCGAGCCTCATAAGGAGTGAACTTTTTGCAAAAGTAATAAATGGCTCGCTCCTTCTTCCCACTCTCATCATGTTGACCAAGCACACATCCCAATGCATTATCCGAGACCGACAAATATAGCAATAATGGACTCTCTTCTCGCGGAGGGACCAACACCGGCGGATTGGACAAATAGTTCTTGATGGCATCAAAAGCAGTTTGACATTCTGTGGTCCACTTGGTCGAGACATCTTTTTTCAATAATTTAAATATGGGCTCACACACCACGGTAGATTGAGCTATGAACCGGCTGATGTAGTTCAACCTTCCTAAAAAACTCATCACCTCTTTCTTGGTCTTCGGAGGAGGTAATTCCTGGATCGCCTTGATCTAGAAAGGGTCAAGCTCAATGCCCCTCCTGCTGACTATAAATCCCAACAACTTGCCAACTGGCACTCCAAAAGCACACTTGGCGGGATTTAACTTCAAATTGTATCGGCGTAACCGATCAAAGAATTTCCTCAAGTGAGTCAAGTGATCCGAACTCTCGTGGGACTTGATTATGACATCATCTACATACACTTCGATCTATTTGTGAATCATATCGTGAAAGATGGTTGTCATGGCCCTCATATAAGTAGCACTGGCATTCTTGAGACCAAAAGGCATCACCCGATAATGATATACGCCCCAGGGCGTGACGAAAGCTGTCTTTTCTGCATCTTCTTCATCCATCAGGATCTGGTGATAGCCCGCATAACAATCCACGAATGCTGCATCTCATGCTTAGCACAGTTATCAATAAGAATGTGAATGTTTGGCAATGGAAAATTATCCTTTGGGCTGGCTTTGTTGAGATCTCTGTAGTCGACACAAATTCTGATCTTTCCGTCTTTCTTGGCAATCGAAACAACATTGGCTAACCAAGTCGGATATTGCTTCACTTCCACTACTTGAGACTCGATCTATTTTGTAATCTCCTCTTTGATCTTCAGACTCAACTCAGGCTTGAATTTTCGAGTCTTTTGTTTTACTAGACTGAAATCTGGATTAATCGGCAACTTGTGGGACACCATATTTGTACTCAGCCCTGGCATATCTCTGTAAGATCAGGCAAATACATCAATGTACTCCCTGAGCAAACGGACCAAGTCTCTCCTTTGAGCTTCAGTTAGATGGACACTGATTCTTACTTCTTCAACACATTCCTCATCTCCGAGGTTCACAGCTTCGGTTTCTTCCAAATTTAGCTTGTGTTGATTTTCGAATTGTCGAAATTCCTCAACAACATGTTCGGGTACCTTATTTTCTTCTTCATATTCCTCACATTCATCATCACTTGCCTCATTTTGTTCACTCAGTTCATGACATGACATGACATTGGCAAGTTTTAAATTAATATTACTAAAATCATAAACAAACAAAGTTAGGAAAGTAAAATATAAATAGATAAGTAAACAAACAAATTTCAATAAAAAAGGCTTTTCATTTAAATTGAAAGGCAAGCACAAACTTTGGCTATGGCCGAGGGCCATTTTGCCTTTTTAAACATCACAAGGGAATTTAAAAGCTTCAAACAAATAACAATTGCATAAAGGGTAGGTTTCAGGCCTCTTCCGGACTACCACCGATTTTAAAACAAATAAAGACACATGTCTTTTCTACCCAGATGAGTGGGAAATCAGGAGTGGTGTGGAGGTCCAGTTTGCAATCGCTCCTCAGGTTCTTCATCACGGATGTCTGATGTCCCAGCCTCTTCCTCGATGACTGCATCAATCTCCTCAAAAAGGCCCTAGATTCCTTCCCCGAGACCACCATCGTTGACATTTTCTCGTACTGAAAATGACTGGTACAGATGAGGAATTGGCCTGGCCAATGCTTGATCAATACTCTTGTTCTTCATCTCTGCTTCATCAGCATCCGTGGGGACATACCCCAAACCAAACTTTGCTCCTTTGGCGGGAATTTGGATAGGCTCGATAATTCCTTGAAAGTGCTTCCCCAATCCAAAACCTGGTTCGAAACCATTCTGGAGCATGACGGTAGCAATCATCTTGTACACGGTAGGCATAGGAGGTTGTGGAGCCAAGTCATCACCGGTGGCATTTACCAGCTCCACCGTGTAGAAATCACAACCTCGGGAAACCTTGGGAACGATCGGCGCATACCTGTTGGAATGACTCCCTTCACCATAAATGACCAATTCCTGGTCCTTCCAAACAAACTTCATTAGTTGGTGAAGGATAGACGGCACAGCTCCAGCCATATGAATGAACGGTCTTCCCAGAAGCAGGTTGTAACTGGTGTTGATATCCAACACCTGGAACTCGACATTGAATTCCGCAAGACCCACTTGAATATCCAAGTTCACCGCACCCAATGTGTCTCTTTGCACTCCATCAAAAGCCCTCACATTGACTTGGTTCTGGTGAAGCTTTCCCAAATCAAATTTTAGCTGCCTCAGAGTCGAAAGTGGGCAAATATTAAGACCGGATTCGTCATCGACCAAGACGCAATTTATTATCTTGTCCCAACACATGGTGGTGACGTGCAGAGCTTTGTTGTGAATCCTGCCTCCAAAGGGCAACTCTTCGTCACAAAAACTAATTTGATGTCCTCGGATGACCTGATTTATCATGGCTGCTAGATTGTCACTGTTGGTACCAACGGGCACAGAAGTATCATCCAGAGCCTTCATCAACGCTTGCCTATGCAGTTGTGAACTCATCAACAAAGACCATACAGAAATCTGAACTGGTGTCTTCTCCAAATGCTTCACAATTGAATAATCTTTCGGCTGCATTTTCCTCCAGAACTATTCAGCTTCAGCTTCACTAATCGGTCTTTTAGTTTGATCTTTTTTCTGCCCCCCTTGGGCCAATTCTTCCGGTGTGTAGCACTTGCCAGATCTGGTCATGCCTTGAGTAAGAGCCGTTTCAATCACAAATTTTGGTCGGGTAAGAGTTTCTCTTGGCACCAAGGCAACAACCTTCTCGGGTGTCAGAATCACAAACTTTTTCTTCTCTCTAATGCTCAACGAAGCTACAGCCATTTCCAGTTCGTCAGGAGCAATCAGAACTATTGCCTTCGTCACGCACCAATCATCGTCTGTCTCTATCATATTGATAATGACGCCTCCTTGAATTGGCAAAGGATTATTATTGACATTGGGCGCGACTGTCTGAAGAGAGACCACATTCTGGTCAATCAGGTCTTGGATCTTATGATTCAGGTTGATACAATCTTCGGTATCATGTCCAACACTGTTGGAGTGATACGCGCACCTCTGATCAGGTCTGTAAAACTTTGAGCTAGTGTCAACCGGCTTGGGCCCCACTGGATGAATATATCCTGCCGCAGTTAATCACTCGAACAGCTTTGTTCGGCTTTCAATAAGCGGAGTGAAAATTCTAGCAAGCTTCTTCTCAAATCTGGGACGAGAGGGATTGTAATTGCCTTGTTGAGGGGGAGGCATTTGGCGATAATTTGGAGTGTTCGGACGGGGGGCTTGATATCTGGGATATGAGTTGGTTTGGTAGTTTGGTTGTGGAGCTTGGTAGTTCGAGGGGGTATTTTGGTAAAGTGGAGCTGGGGGTTTGGTACATTGGGGGAGGCGTTTGGTAATTTGTCTGAATGTTGGCACAGTTAGGGGCGGCATTTTGATAGTGATAAGATGGAGTCTGGTAAACTGGAAGGGGAGTTTGGTAGATAGTAAGGGAAGTTTGGTAGCTAGGAGGGGGAGTATTTTGGTAACTGGTGGGAGGGGTATTTTGGTAGTCAACCTGTGCATAACAAGCCGGGTACGAACTCTGTGAAGTTCGAGAACGACCTTGGTATGATGATGATTTTCTTGGGGTCTTCTTCCCCTCATAAGAGATAGAGGACACATCCTCTCTTTTCTTTTTCAACAAGCCCGAGGATCCGGGAGAGGCAGCAACACGGACAATCTTCCCGGTTCTCAATCCATCTTCGATAGTCTCACCTACTTTGACTATCTCAGCAAATTTTACTCCAACGAGCAACATGATTCTGTCATAATATTCGGGCTTTGAGCCCGCACAAACACTTCGACAATGTCTTTTTCTGACATATGGGGTCTAATTCTAGCTGCCTCATTTCGCCATCTATATGCGAATTCTCTATAACTTTCGGTCGGCTTCTGCTTCATCTTCTCCAAGGAGTAACGATCAGGAACGATCTCCACATTATAGGCGAATCATTTGATGAAGTCCTTAGCCAAAGCGTTCCAGCTAGACCACTGTCTCATTTCATGAGACGTAAACCATTCTAGAGCCTCTCCGCTCAGACTTCGACTAAAAAGCCGCATTAACAAAGCTTCGTCTCTCCCAACTCCCACGAGTTGGTCACAATAGGCCCTCAAGTGTGCTAAAGGGTTCCCCGTTCCTCCGAATATGTCAAATTTTGGCACCTTGAACCCTTTCGGGAGGTCCAAATTTAGATGAATGCACAAGTCTTCGTAGCTCAACCCGGCGACCTCAGGAATGCAGTTCAACTCCTTCATGGCTTTTCTAATTTCCTCTTTCATATCTATCTTGGCGATATTTTCCTTTGACCTCCACTCTCTCTCCTTTTCCTCATAGTGATCGAGCTCAGAACAATTGGTGTAAGGCTCATTGGGGATTGGGATTTGGAAAGTGTCTTTCTGAGGTAGGGGTGGAGCAATGGAGGGACTTTGGGCATTTTGAGTGGCTTGGTAATTTTGAGGGAAAGTCTGGGGGTTGGTATGTTGATTTTGGTGATGGAGGGAAATGTGCATGCGGTTAACATTTTGGCTTTGAGGGGGTAGGCCAATTTGGTGGTTTGCATTGGGGGAAGGGAGTGGTGCTTGGGGGTTGGTATTTTGAGGAGGGGGCGGTGTTTGGTAAGAGACTGAGGCGTAATGGGGGTTTTGGGTGGTAAGGTCAATGATGGAGGGATTACGAGCAGGACTTGAATGTGGGTTTTGAGCTTGTTCCACGTTAGAAGGGGAAATTTGAGCTGGAGGTCTTCCGTCTGGTTGAGGGTTGACATCAAAAATCGGAGGAGGCAAATTTTGTTTTCTCTGCATCTTGGCCCTTATCTCAGCAATTTGTTGCATCAACTGCAGGATCAGTTCATTCTGATCAGCAAGGGCGGGCTGAGCCACCACGACATCAGTAAAGCTGTTTTCTTCGTTGTTATCACCCATTGCTGCTTTTCCCTTTTGTGAACTTTGAATGGGGAAGGAATCTGTAGGACCTTTAGATCTAGTGAAATAAGGATGATCAACCAGTGTATCAACACAGATCAGTTCTAACTACCTGTAGAGAAAAACAACTCAAAGGCAAATTTGTTAGTATTAGTTCTGGATGAATAATGCAAGATATCACATAGAAAACAGATGAACACATAAAAGTTGTTTTTTCTGAGAACATGTCAACCCATGAATAATGGGGACTGACTTTTTGAACAAGCAGGAATTTGCTCGTTTTATTTTAGGGCTAGTGACTCAGAAAGGCTAAATTGCGTTGAGCTAAGGTCTTCTTGCTGCATCTTCTGGCATTTGTTGATCTGAACTCAATGTTTCCTTGTAGAATGAAAGAGGGGGAAAAGAAAATTTGAAAAAGATAGGGGCCGGGCCTTGAAAGGCTGCCTACGTATCTCCCAGGGAGAATTCAGGCCCTACGTAGTTCGAATACAAAGGAAATTTTCATCTTCATTCATTCATTTCTGGTGATTACAAGGAAAGTGAAAAACAGATAATAAAGCTCCTAAAAGATAGATGGTGCCTTCACCGAAGCTCCTTCCTCTGACTGCCGTATTAGCCACGGGGAACAAACTTAACTTGAATCTTTCCCATGTTGACGAGGGATTCCACGTCATAGCGAAACCTGAGGCACCTTCCAAGGTTGTGATCTATGGCATCATGATAAGGGCAAAGGTTTCCAGATCTCAATTCCACTGGATCGATTGCTTCATCATCTTTTCTAATAGAGGCCAAGACTCCCTTTTGAACTAACAAACTATAGATATCCAGCAACGTTTTCTTGTAAGGCGTGAAGTAGTGACAATAAAACAAAGTGTGCTTAGTGACTGGCATACTGAGCTCCGGTTGGTCACAGGTAAGGACGGTGTTCTCACCCCACATATACGGGATCTCCCCAATGTTGATCAGGTTGCGGATTGCTACCTTAAGCTCCACACATTCCTCTATAGTGTGTCCTCTTTGGTTCGGGTGGTAGGCACATGTCCTTTGAGAGCTTTCATGCCCAAACCCAAAAGTGGTTCCTCCGAAAGGCTTCAGCATACCTGACGCCTTAAGGTGCTCGTAAATGAGAGCACATGGCACGACTCTTTCCCCCACGCTATGTGTTTGCTTATAAGCCGGGAGAGTGATCTTTTTGTCTCCTCCTTTCAGGCGTCCCAGAAAGGGAGGCATATAGATGATTTCCTCATCGGCATCTTCTTCATTAGCTCTAGGGTGAGTGTCTTCGGGACCACTATTGGCTTCTTGATTGAAGAAAGAGCATTTCTCGCGTATCTTCTGAAGTCTCATAGTTATGTCATTCTTGAAGACGTCACGTTCCTTCTGCACAGCAACTGTCTTTTTACTTACAACATCGCATTTTGTTATATTTGCTGCCAATTCCGCGTCTAGTGCCGCATTTGTTGCTCGTGCGACCGTGGTGGCAAACTCCACTTCTATTCTCCTTTCTCTGGTTTCTTGGATCTCTCGCCTGAGCCACTGCAATTCCACCCTCAAATCCTCCTCGATTAGCTCTATGTCGATACCCTTGCCTTTTTCCATCTTAGCAGCAATTTCACCTTTCATGAGATGATAGAGTAATATTTTAGGATTTGGTATTGGGATTTTATTTCTAGTTGAGAAACTCAAGACTCATGGAATTTTGGTCGGACATTTTGGTAGTGACTTGTATTTGATATTGTAGGAATTTTTTGGAAATTTTTTAAAAGGAGTGGGCTAAGGATGTCCTCATTCAAAGAAACGTACCACATAAACAGTTAAAGCACACAAGTAACAGACAAATATCGCGTCCTAAACATGCATGTGACCCTTTTGTGTCAAGGGTAGACCTAGCGAATTGAAGGATGTATATGTCTTTTTAAGCCAATTCATTATCCCCAAAATATTTCATTAATAGCATTCAAAAATGTTTGACAAACATAAAATTGGGGAAAAGAGTTCGAAAATAAATTACAAGACAAAGTACAAATAAAGCAATCCCATGCAGGGGATGATAACAAACTCCAAGCTCATCCTGATCCTTCACCAAGTCTGCTCCTCTTGGCTATGCTGACATCTTCCCACATAGCATATTTGTTCGCCCATAGGTGATCTCTAGCCAACCGAGCCCCTTCTTGATGTTTGAACCTCTCGACCGACTGAATCTGCTGCTCCATGCTATCATCTAATTCTAACATACATTGCCTGGATTTTTGTAGCTCTTGCTTCAACTGAGCTATGACTTTGGCGTCTTCTGAGTGTCGATATTGATGCTCTAACTCATTCCTATCAAACCTCTTTGGAGTTGATGAAGTCGAATTTGATGCTTGGCTCCAACATCTGCAATAATATGGGGAACGTTTGGACCGGGTTCGATAGTTCCGGCGAGACTCTTCTTTAACCATTCTTTGTAATCCTTAGAAAGCGACTTCGCCATTTTCATGATCCATCACAAATCTTGTCATGTCTTCTATCTGAGGAAGCTCTTGTTTCCCTCCTAGCTATCTAAGTACTCGAGAAGGAGCATATGGCCAAGTTCCTCTCAACCCAGCAAATATCAAGTAGGGGGCCTTTCCACTTCGGATCACAATTTGTTTTGTTACTACCAAGCATTGGATAGACCACTACACATTTTCCTCTCTCAAACCTTGAAGTCTCGGGTACCAAAACTCTTGGCCTCCAGTCCTGTTGAAATGATTACGTTGCACCCACCAATCGTGACTTTCGAGTCTATGTGGTCTTTCCAAGGGATCTGGTTCTGTTGGATCATGAGCTTTGATCAAGTGTCTCATCATCCACCATTGAAGTATCAAGTTGCACCCTTGAAAGAAACGTGTGCCGTTTTTGCATCTATCCAATGCCCTGTAAATATCAGCAAGGATCATAGGGGCCAAATTGTAGTACTTTCTTGCAGACCCGTAGCCTACTCCATTAAAAATAGCATGAGTAACCATTACTACACTTGGATGGATGATGTAGTTTGGTCCTTGGGGAAACACCATTGTCCCAAGTAGACATATCGCAAAAGCGAGGGGGCGTGTTTCCTTCCATTTTTCTTCCGAAACAAATTCTTCTTTGAACTTCTCATAAGCTCTTGCGCGTCCAAATCGATAAAACAACTTCCGTAGTGGAATATTTGACCCGGGCAGCCTGTCCATCCATTCAGCTTTGACGAGTGACAATTTTTCTTTGATTTCGGCAAAATCCCATACTTTTCGAAAGAGAAGATTAGTATCGGGTTGGTGTTTCCTCTTGTTGCACATGCCGACGCTCTCGTAACTTGCAAGAACTTCATCTATAGTCAGGGTCAACTCTACTTCCCCAAACCGAAATACCATGTTGTCGCTGTCCCAAAATTTCACCATCGTTCTAATCAAGTCGGGGTAAGCCACAATTTCCATTAATGACGGGAGATGGCCTATGTGTCTTTGAACTTTCTTCTTATCTTCCTTGTTCATGAATTTCCACCAAACTTGGAGGTAAAGATCAGGTATAGTCATCATTCGGGTTCTCAACGGCTCAAATGTTGAATTCATCCTACAAGAAAAACAAACAAAGGTAAGTTAACCCCCACCCCCACTTGATAATTGATTTGTTTAAAAATAACATATACATCCTTCAATTAAAACACATAAGTATGATTGTCTTTTTATTGGCAAATGGGCCAAATAGACACAAGGTGGGCTTCTAATGGGCCCAACACGCCTTGGGTATTGGGTCGACCTAGTTCAAAATGCGCTAAAAATTGGGATTTGATTTCGCTCTACGATAGTTGACTAAGAGTGGCTTTGGAAGACCGGGAACCCAAGTGGACAACTTAGGCTGAAATTCACGACAACCATTGGACGCATGACGTACCAATAACTTGTTGATCCTTCCGAAAAAGGATTGAGTATAAAAAGTCCGGCTGCGATTATGCAGAAACCGTCCTTAATATACTATACATATAATAGGAAGATACCATTAATGCAATGACAGTTATAATAAATTAACCACGTTGAGAGCGGATAAACAATTTGGCAATTAATACAATTAGTCAAATAAATCAAATCTTATGGTTAAAACTTAATTAGATCCCCAGCAGAGTCGTCATTTCTGTTTACTCAAAAAATATAAATAAAAGAAAATGACTAAGTTTTCGAAAAATCGATCAAACTTATGGTTTAAGAGAAATCGAATTTCCAAAAGAACAGAGTTGCCACTTAATTTTTTAGTAAAAAATAAAGAAAAAACTCAAAGTTTTCAAAAGATTTAAACAGATAAAATCAATTGAAAATAAAAGGGTTCGAAGTTCAATGTACATTCCGAGAAGGTGTTAGGCCCTCGAAATGCCCCCTAACTCGCGGTTGACCGGCGATTTGACTAAAAATGATTTTGACTAATTTTGAAATTTTAACTAAGTAAAAGAACTATTTACGACTTTGATTAATTTTGAAATTTTAACTTAGTAAATGAACTCATTTATTTTAACTTATTTTTTAAATTTTTAACTAAGTAAAAGAACTCATTTATTATTATTATTATTATCATTTTAATCATCCTAAGGGAGATAGGATTAAAGGGGGGTTATTCTAAGGGGAAACAAATTAGGTGTTGACAAGACTAATATTAAAATAATAACGAAGTAATAAAATCTGTATACATAATTTTAAAAAAAAAATGAAATAGCCATTCTTGGGAATTTAATTAAATTAAACCATAAGATAATCAAAATGTTAGTCAAATACAATAACATAAATATTAAAGAGAGGAAAAGGGAAGACATTGATTTTGGGCCTGTTTCCCTTTGGAAAATGTGCGTATACATTATATGTATACCCTTGTATACGGGCCATATTTTAGGCCGTATTTCTGCATCATTCATGTATATCGGCTTTTGACCTGTATTTCATCATCAAATTTGTATTCTCAAATTTTTTTTATTTTTTTCGACCTGTATATTTTATTTCCGACTGTATACCAGTGTATACAGCATGTATATCAGCCTGTTTTTTAGGCTTTCAGGATCTAAAATATTCAATTTCCAGCCCTTATACTGCCTGTGACCTGTTCGCCGGCTATTTGGACTCGATAAGAGAAGCACAACCCCGAAATACAAGGATGAAATGGAGTCCCCATGGACTCAAAAGGAGTTTCACATGCAAGTAAAATGGAAGAAAGGAATTAATACACAATACAACTAATATAAATACA
>JAJOOR010007934.1:0-18798 GCA_036250505.1 Solanum acaule
ATATCTGATATCACATGGAATCTGTTTATGCTAGTTTTCAGAAGATTTTCTTTCCAGGATCACTTTACATCTATGACTGAATCTCTAGTCAGGGTCAGTTGTATGAATCCTTACTATCCATCTTGCTGCATTTGACCCCATTGCATTCCAATAGTCAAAGGGACACTTTTTGGGATTGCTTTAGCTTCTATAAGAATAAGAAGTTTTTAAGCTTTGCCATTACTAATATATTCACAGTTAAGGAGCTTGCCTTTGCCAAAGAAGTAATGTTCAGCTGGGCTTTTGGAAGACAAAAAAGAAAGATGCACGGCATGGGATGTTGCGCCAGCCTCCACTTGTACTTATGTGGACCATATAGAAAGATAAATTGGAGAGCTTTTGAGGGAATAGAGAAGGATCCTGTATACTTGAGGAATAACCTCTTATCCCTTATTTCTTTTTGGTGCACCCATGAGATCCCAATAAGCATAGAAGATTAGGTGGTGTTTGTAGAAAACCATATATTTTGGCAAGGTTTGTATGTTTTGGTATACTTCTTGTATATGTGGATTTTTTTCTCTTTTTAGTAATGTTTGATTACTTTATTAAAAAAAAAAGGAGTTTGCCTCTGCCCAAATAGATTTATACCTATGCACTTGGAACTCCATGGCTTTAGTTCTCTGTGGCTTTCGAACTTATTCGTTGATAGTAGGCCTCGGTTAGGCTATCGGATAGCTATGATTTCCAGAATCCTCATGGTTGACGGTTTGATAGATGCTTAGGCTGACAGATTCAGCTATCAAGCATGCCATGTTAACGGATTCAAACATGATGAGTTCCATCGCTGTCTGGATGATTTATGTGCATTTCTGTATTGTAAAAATCTTTCAGCAAGTAAGAAATTGCTTGTAGCCATTAGTGAGGTGTAGGTTTTTTTACTTTGTGGAGTATATTGCTTGTCATTGTGTGGAAGTCAACTCAATTTACAGATAGAAGACAGGCAATCCTAAATATCTGCCATTTCTAATGTATTTGGAATCTTTCCACTGCCAAAATGGCATCAAAGTTGTCTGCCTGGGCATCGTTCATAGTTTCTGAATCACTTTGTTGTTTGGAGCGGATTAATTGTTGTGTTGTTGGAAAACTTTTTATGATTATGTTTGTGCATGTACTCTATCATCACTTGTTTCTTTTCAATGGAACAGTGATGTTCAATCAAAAGCATTCGAAGCAGTTGATCAATTTTTGCAATTAGTCAAGCAGCACCATGAGAAGGTATTTTAGTGTATTCATTTTTATTTTGCACATTAGTTGTCCCAATTTTAGCTTTGAGTTGTAAAGCTTGCCTTTTATGAAGCTGCGTTCAGAGCTTGAGAACAATGGTTTTCTGCTTTTTTGAGTCATAAAACTTGGGGCATTATCCCTGTGGAGACAAAAACACTAGATTTTTCTTCCATCTGTCCAAGCCTTGGTGGACAGAGTTACTTGGTACCTGTATTGGTGGGAGGTTGCAGGTGCCTCGTAGAATTAGTCGAAGAGGTACACACAAGCTTTCTGGACACCACGGTTGTAAAGGAACTTGGGCATTATTTCCTTCACGGACCCCTTAAAGAATTATTTCCTAATATCATTGTCTGATATACAACCTGATGCGACAGACAGTTGGGTATATTTGGAACCAACAGGAGTGGATCTTTAATTTCAGGAGCTTTTGAATGGTTGGGAAATCCCTGGAATTGCTAATCTTCTTCATAACTTTAGAACAGTTTAAAAGGACCAACACAAAAGATGATAGATTGATATGGCAAAGGCAAAGTAAAGGCCATTACTCAGTGAAGTCATCCTACATAGCTCTTAATAATATTGGGTAACAGTCTGTTGAATGGCATTGGAAATCTGTCTGGAAAGTAAAAGCGCCTTTTAAGGTAGCCGACTATATGGAAAGAAAGAAAGGCAAGGTGTTTTGAAGGAACAAACAGCTCTATACAGAAGATTAAGATGAATTGCCTTGCAAAGAAGATCTTGTACATGATGTGGAGTCATTGTTAGATAGAGTCCTTATAAGAAGAACAAGGACATATTCTCTTGCTTACTTTGAACTGTAATGGTAGCTCGTAGCACAGCCTTTCTGCTTAAGATATATAATATTAGTTACCTTTCTCAAAGAAATACTTGAGGATTGTTTAGCATAAGTGGAAAGAGAAGGTAAATAGAGTATCTTGTGCCCATTGACATCATAAAACTGGGATTATATGTGGCATGAATATATTCTAGTACGGATAGAAGAAACTGTGTCTTTCTTCTTGTTAATTCATGTTATCATAAACTGAGCAGGCAGTGGAGTTCTGCCACTTCTTAGGTCCTTCCCGGCTATTAACTTTAAAATTAAATAGTTTGTCATGAATCTCTCAGGCCTTCGGATACTCAACACTCGCGTATTTTTGTGTCAGATTAGAAATTAACATTTACTTTATCCGGTTTATTTATGTGACAATGTTTGACTGGTATCGGAGACATTAAGAATGAAAGAAAAACTTTGAGTTTTGACACATAAGCTAAATATATTAACATGCCAAAAGTTACGTTACAATTTTGTGATTTTCAGCATGCCATGTCATTCTTCTAAGATCATGTCATTACGAGTAATATGGGAACGTTAATAATTAAAGAGTTCTCAATACGGAGAGGTGTCTATCGCATTGGAATGAACCAAAAAGGAAAACTAACGTTTAAAATCTAAAGGAGGGAGTAAGTTACCCTTTTCTCAAAAAAAAAACAAAGGAAAGGAGGGAGTACATTCTTTTTCTATTCGTAGTGCAGTGTGCAACTGGGTCGTATATACAACGCACACACGTACACATTAGTTACATGCGTATCAATGTTCTTGTTCATTATGGTGCCATTTCTTCTACCATCACGTACCTTCCTTGATTCTTTGTACCATTCTTACTTGTGTTTCTTATTCTCTCCCTTGTGCATGTTATACTCATTTCTGTGTTATCCTCTCTTAGACTAACACTGGATATACCAGCACCACAAGCATGGGAACTTCATCAATTCCTGGAAACGCGAGTTTGCTAGGGTATGTAAAAAATTGAGCATTTTATGTAGTCATTTTGTTGCTATTGTAAAAGTAATTGCTAGACAATGCATTTGGGCAAGCAGCTGCAACATAATCATTTTATCATCAGTTCCTTATAGAATTTCCCAATTATGCTTTATCTGAACTTGACTATAATTATTTCAAAATTTCTGTTACTTGTCAAGATATGAAAATTTGGACGGTGTTAGTGAAGCATTAAAAATATTTCCATCTCCTAAGTCCTAACTATTACTACGGGAATATTGTCAAGAACTGTTGAAGCATGTATTCGTCACGGTTATGGGAGCTCTGTCATTTAACCTCACTTCTACAGTTTTTATTTCCTGTAGTATTTTCAGTAATATGGCCTTATTCTCATATTGCAGTTGGGCTATGAGCTCACTGACCCTTAAAGGCGGTAAATCCTCTGAGCAGGGTTCATATGCTCCAGCTAGCTCAAGCATGCGTCCTACTTCTGCAGTCCCCGATTCTAGCTCAAGTATGCAGCTTACCAATTTATATATTTTGCAATATGCTTCAGGGGTTGGCTGATAATGATAATTCTCATGCTGCTTTGTTCAAATATTAATTATATGCTTATGAAGAATTAACACGTGATACTGGTTTCTGAATTCAACAGTTGCAGATAGTTCGAGTATAACACCAATTCATGTTAGCTCCAGCACAGATATGACAGATCAACATGTGCCAGTATCCCTGTCATTAAATGATGGATGGGGAGAACTTGAAAATGGTCTAGAAGGTCTTGACGGTGATAAAGATGGTTGGGACGATATCGAGCCCCAAGAAGAGCCAAAACCATCTCCCTTTCTTGCGAATATCCAAGCTGCTCAAAGACGTCCTGTCTCTCAACCAAAACCACAAGGTAATTACAATACCTGTAAACTTTGTGTTCCTCTATAGACTTGTGCTCTTGGATTGTATTCAGGCAAGTCATAATAATTAAGTTACAAGTATAGCTTAGGGCCACACAGACATAGCAAATTGAAAATTAGATGAGGGCCGATAAACAAGGAGATTCTATTGCTGCTGAAACTCTTAACTGTATTTTCATCCATCATTTCTGATGGAAGTGAATTGCCTTGAGTCGCTAATAGATCAGTCTCATTTCTACATTGATTTTTGTGTTCTAATTCTTACAATATTTCAGTTGCTAGTTTACGAGGAAGTATCAAAAATGATGATGAAGACCTGTGGGGATCGGTACCTGCTACTGCTCCTGCTCCAAGAACTAGTTCCCAGCCATCAAGCACTAGATCAAGTAGAACAGTTGATGATGATGAGGACCCATGGGGTGCCATATCTGCCCCGGCACCTTCAACAAAGTCTCTGAATGTGAAAAAAGGTGGATCACTAGATGATACTGACCCATGGGCTGCTATTGCAGCTCCTGTACCGACTTCTAAAGCTAGATCTTCAATTGGACGAGGCCGAGGAAACAAACCTACAGTTCCTAAATTGGGTGCCCAAAGAATAAACCGAACATCGTCTGGAATGTAAATTACACAATCAAGGGTAAGATTTCACGAGTCACTGTAAAATTTTCCCTCATCAGGTGAGTAAAAGTACCAAAATGAAACAACTGAAAATTGTGTTTGTTTCTAGATTTTTAATTTTTTTTTTTGTGGAATTATCTTTTAAGCTTCATGGGGGTATGGGTATAATTTTTACCCCCTAGTCTAGACACTGTATTCTTTTACACAAAACCATTGATGCAAAATTCTTTGTAGTTCATGAGAGTCGTTATATGCAGTTTCAACATTGAATTTTGTAGTTTTCTTTTCTGTTGGCAACTGAATCAACATTTTCATCTTTTCATAATTGGGAACCACCACCACCTCTTTTTTTTTTTAAAAGATAAAATAATCAATTGTCACAATCATCATTGAATGCTAACTACTTGTTTGGCATAACCTTGTAACTTCAAAAAAATTATCTGATACATACAAATAGTTTACTTGGAAGTTTTTTTTTTTTTTTTTCATTTAGAGCTTGATTAATTACGAATTCGCGATGGAGAAGGGTGTTTTAGGATTGAATGCTGGAGTGTTTTTGTCCAAAAATAATTTCATTTAAAAAAAAAAGTGGCTAAACATTAATAGTTTTAACAATAATGACGATTGACGGCTAATATTAAAATTGGTTAAAAATATTTGATAGCAGGTGTTAAAAATAGTTATTTGACCTTCTGAATTCTTATTTTTCCAACTTCATGAGTTCTTTTGAGTCATTGGATTCGAAAATTAATATTTGCACATATTTATTAGATTTTCTAAAACACAGATACATGATTTAAATAAAAATTATTGAGTCCGACTGAATCGCAACATTAATCGTCACCTTAGATTATTTAGTCCAATAAGAGTTGAACTGGTTTTATTGGATAGGAAAGAAGTCAAATTGCACAAATGTTAAAAGGGTTCTATTTCAACTCCAACTTGCAAATAAAAATAAAAGCTCACCTTTTTATAACTTTTTTTTTTTTTTAGTTAAAGTAAAGAGCAACTCTTTCTTATCTACCAAACTTTTAAGTATAGACAAGAGTTCACATCACAAGGTATGCTATGATTTAATTTTTTGCTTCTTTATTAATTTCTTCATCCAAGATTTAATGTTTTTGTTCAATGATGACAATTATAAGGAAGTGAGCATTTTTCAATTTTGCTAGAAGAATAATAAAAAATTGTCAAATTAGGTTTGGGCACTAAAAGTTAGCTCCAAAGGAGAACACATGTGTGATTCTTTCTATCAACACCCCTTCACAGTGCTTTGGATGGGATGAACACAGACACCATCATCACCACAGGCATTTCTAATACCCCCAATTCAAAGAAATGTTGTTTTTTAAGTCTTGAATGCATATAAACAAGGCAAAATTTGGATTACTGGTGAAAAAACTTCATACTGACTGATGTCACTATTTCATCAGATACCTGCTATTTTAAGTCGCCACGAAGAATATGTACTAAATTTCTTTCTCACTAAGAACAAAAGTTTGGTTGGAAAAAGATTTGTGTTCATGAGGCTACTACCAATTACTTTCTCCGTTTCAATTTGTTTGTCTGGTTTTGACTTGACACGAAGTTTAAGAAAGCAATGAGGACTATTGAATCTTGCTGTCTTAAATTAAAGATAGGTAGAATGTACCAAAATGTTGTGGTCTTAAATATGTTATATGGAGAGTTGGAAAGAGACATTCTTTTTGAAACAAACCAAAAGGTAAGACAAATAAATTGAAACAGAGGGCGTAATAAAAAGGAATCGAAGTGAAGATGTTGGTCTTAAGACAAGATTAAACAAGAAGAAATCATTAATCACCTAACTAATCATTTTGCATTAAACGTCCATTTCCAAAAGGCAGTATATAGTAATATTTTAAGCAAAACAAGAGGCAAAAGAAAGATGAAAAACTACAGACATAATAAAAAATATGAAAAAAAAGAGAGGAGGAAAATGGTTTTTACATGGATATGAAAAGGTTAAAAGTTAACCAATTCTTTATATAACTTGAGTCCTCAGGCCACAATTCAAAATGCCTAAAATTGTATATAATTATAATTATATAGAAATCTCCTATTCCTATATCATATGTATCTAGTGCATTCTCAACTTTCATTTTTCTCCTATGAACATCTTCAACAAAATGGACAAAATCTCAGTCTTCTTTTTTCAAGTGTGGACCAGCTTGCACGCACCTCAACTAATTCCGTGATGTACTTGTTATCTTGGTCTTTGTGTCAACTCTTATTATGACTATGATGAACCATTTGCTAGTTTTATGTTTATGATGTTTCCTTCCGGTGACTTCACTGCCTTCTCGTCATCCCAGTCATCATCCCAACTCTCGTTCCACCCTTCAGAGGAAATTTCCAACTTCATGGAAGAGTGAGGTTCGGGTTGTCCCATTTCAAGTTCCTGATATGCGATACCATCAACATGTCGATCTTGTTTTCTCAACTTGCAGCAGATAACTATTCCAACTATAAGAAGAGCTGTCATACCTAGCAAGTACGCCCCATTAGTTGGGGTCACATACATGGTATAAGATGGCATGTTAAAGTAGCCTTGCCATAATGAACGTCCTATGTTAATCGTACATTTCCCAGTTCCAGCATCTAGCATAATTGACGAACTCCCTCCAATTTTAGACGAGATATTAATCTGATAACAAAATGGGAAATCAAAAACAATGACTCAGAAGCAGGCACATTAGGTTTGATTTAATGCTTTCACCTTGTTATTTTGTAATCTTAGAATTTGTCCAGGTAAAGCCAGCCATTCAGAAAGGAAGAGAACTTTACCTGCTTGAAATCATGTCTTGGTATCTGAATATTCTCATAAGTTATGTTTGCAGATGAAACATTGACCTTCAGTGTCAAAGGGTTGTCACCATTGTTCAGGACGAACAGAAATGGTTCCTCATGTCCTACAACAAAAATAACGTAAGCTCTATGGTCTATAGCCAAATTCCAGGAGTTGTAACAAGAAGGTGATTTTAAATATGCCATAGTTTGATATAAATGAAAGACACAACAAAACATATGAGTGTTTGTCAGCTGATGGGAAGGCAACATTGGTAAAAAGGCAGTACTAATAGAAATATCAAGATAATCCAACACGGCCCTTGTTGCAATTAAAATGACAGCAAATAATAAACAATAGTTTCACTTGATGTCACTGAGAGAAGAACCAGATCCATTTCAAATATTTCTTACACAGCTACATTTAACAGATGAAGACATCAGAATCTTCACATGTATATTTTCTAAGCAAGGACTCACTTTCAGTGGCTATCAGGAATTTAGAAAAAGGAAATCCAAAAAGAAAAAGAGAAGAATAGAAGGAAGGACAGACGACAAAAAGAGTAATAGCAACTTCTGAATAAGAGGACACGAGATCCGAAGCTTGAAATTCGGATAAATCCAAGAAGGTTTTGGATCAAGAAAACAGATTAGATTCTTTAGGAGTTTGTAAAGGCAGCAAACTTGGCCCTAAGTGCCAGTCTTTGACAAGAAGGACCAGCAAAGTGCCCAATAATAGCTTGCTTTTCAAGGGCGTCCACGATTAGCTTGGACTATCAGAAGGCATCCAAATTCCAAAATGACATAATAATACAAATATTTGAAAGATCTAAGAAGTCAAATTCATCCAAAATAAGTTGTTACTCAAAGCTAATTGCAACCCCATCAAACATCGAAGTTGCCCCTTAGAATCCGACCTTGCTATTCATATGCATATCGAGCCCATATTGACATGAACTTGACAGAAAATTTACAATATTTTGTTCATATCAGCACAGATCCTAATAATTCATCCATCAAAGATTAAGGAAAAGTGAGAATAAACGCCATAACGAAGTGCTAAGTTCTAATTCTAGCACCAACATACAATCAGTGTAGCAATCTAACTGTCAATCAATTCACCACCTTGTTTATACTCAGCAACGACTACCACCAAACTCAAAATACACAACCACAAGGAACTACTCTATCTAGTAATAAAAGAAACGGAGAATCACCTTTCCCAGCAGGAAAAAAGCAGGCAGTCATACCAATATGATCATCCTGACACTTATTAGACACACCGGCACAGGTACGACTACCAAAAGCCGCCGTTGGCTGACCTACAGGGACTTGATTAGTACTTAAATTCCCTTTAACAGCAGCACCAGACCTTGGTGATGGGGCTACCTGAATAAAAATACATTCTTTAAAATTCCAACAATCAACAAAGAAAGAGCACATAACAAAAACATAGGCAATGTTACAATATCAAGAAAAAATCAACCTATAACCTTCCACCCAACTAACTGATTAAACTAAAAATAGCCTGCGAATATATAGCATATGTATAATCCATGTATAATATGTGTATAATCAGCGTAAAATCTATGAAATCTGCCTGACTATTTGTGTGAAGATCCCAGACCTGATTATCTAAACGCTGAAAAGGGTGTACAGAGTTTGCATTAGATTGCTCCAAACAAACTGAAATCAACACAACCAATCTCCAAAACACCATATTGTACTCAAAAACCCCAGAATTCATAAACAAACCCTTTTGATTTGGGTATCCAAAAATACCAAAAAAGATACCAACTTTCGATGATTTAAACAGAAAGAGACAAAACTCAGAAAAGGGTTGACGGAGAAAAAGAGTGCAAAGAAGATGACCCCGTCAACTACAACGACTGAAGATACAAAATTCTTCAAACCCAATCAAAATTATTCTTCAGAGAGTAAGAACAAAAATCAAAATTAAGGGTTTATTGAAGATTTTTGTATATGTAGATGAATCTATTAGTCGTCGTCTTCTTCTTCTTCTCTCACATTTCACTCGTCAAGTACTTTACATAGTAAAAAAAAAGCGTGATTTTTCCATGGATTTCAACGTCACACACTCATTCCATATGGAAAGTCTTCCCCTGACTTTTCACGCACACCATGCCTCTTCTCCTACGCCATCACCATATGAGATTTTCCTCTCTTCTTCACTACTTCACGTCAGTTGCGGAGATTGAATTTTTACAACAGGTTAAAATATAAAGTGGACACAAAATAGTAACGAATGTTTCTATTTTAAATCAAATTAAATGATATATTTATGTATTATGTCTTTATTATATATGCATAAAAAAAAAAACTAACCTTATATATAGAGAATAATTTTTCAACTTATACAAAGTCCATTCGTAACTAATAAATGTGGACTATTGGTGTTATGTTATTAGATTAACGGCTGATGAACAAATCAAAATTTTATAATTAACGAGTTATCGATGAAAAAATATATTGTTTAATTTTCTTATCGAATAAACAGTTAATCTATTAGGAATTAATATTAGTGTGGCATAAAGATTTTGGTCTGTTCTTATTAGGTAAGAGATCTCATGAAATATTTTATGGAGAAAAAGACAAAGTTAACTGAAGTAATGATGTGACTATTTTTGTTGTGATTTTAATTAAAGAAAGAGAATAATATAACAACAATTTGTGATTGAATGACAAAAGAGACCGTTTTCATATAAGCAAAATGAAATGGAGAAGTTTAGTTTAAATTTACTTTGATCGTGAGATACATTAAGTATGGAAAAACTCTTTTATATTTAGTTGATACACTGTCTGAGAGTTATCTCATAATCGTTAATTCATACCAGACAAATAAATATCTTATAATTAGTTGGCTAGCACATTTAAAAGTAGATATCCAATAAGTCAACATTTAAGCATAATTATCCATCCAATCTGTCCGATAAGTAGCCCTAATTGTTACACATGATTTTGATAATTTTGGTTCGAAAGAGAAATATCAAACCCCGAATAGGACAACAAAGATCTCACGTCTCCGCCTTTCTTTTGAAGTTAGCTTTAATTATCTCTATCCTAATTTACGTGAGTATTTTAGATATTTCTATGGTTATAAATTATTTTATTAAATAAATTTTTTGAGTTAAAGTTGTTACCAAGTATAGAAAGATAATATTTTCTTTAATAAAAAAGAAAAATGTATCACATTAATTAAGACAAAAAAAAATAACATTCTTAGAGTTTAGCTTCTACCTATTTAAACCAAAGATTGTTCAAATTTACCTAACTTTACCAAAAGGTCTAAAATTTGTCAAATTTACTTTTCTACAACTAATAGTCAAATTTACCACATCAAAATTTGTCAAAATTAGTTTGTTTACAACTAATAGTCAAATTTACCTAGGCCTAAATTTATCAAAATATAATTTGCTACAACTATTTTTCAAATTTACGAATGGTCTGGTTGACAAAAATTTAACAAATTTAGATTCACCCCTAAATTTATTTTCTTCTCATTGCTTATTTATGATTATAATTTTTACGTATTATTTCATTGAATTCATATTATATATTCTTAAATCTTAATATTTTTAATTGACTTGACTGGAAAAGTTAAAAGAATATTATTATTGGATCTTTTTGTTAATTTTTGAAGGTTTAAGTTGGATTTAACCATTGAAAATTGATGGGATTGATATTAGAATTATGTATCAAATTTGAAATAAAAACGTATTGGTGAAATGTTTTACACCATAATTTATATTGATTAAAATTTCATAGTCAATTCTGATAATTTGTTAGGATTTGTTGTTATGATTTTGGTGTGACAAGGCAAATTTTGCCATTAATTAATTGTCAGAATTTGTGGTCAAAATAAGTTTTTATTGTCAATTTAAAATAGTTATTTTCTTAATGCAGTGAATAATAATATTAATATAGATACTTATTATGCAACGAATAATAATAAATATATTGTTATATGAATTGCTTAATTTAGAAGTATTTTATCTTTAGATACTTTTTATTGGAACAAAAAAAATAATCATATTTGTAAGATCAAACAAGTCAAATTACTTATAATTTTTTTTGCATTAATGATGAACATATAAAAAAAAAGTTCAAAAAAACAAAAACAAAAAAGACAATTGTAATATTTATAAATCACAAACAAGTTAGTGTTAATGAAAATGAAATTTGAGGACGCTTTTCTGAAAATACTCCTTTAAAAGTTTAAAAAATTCTTTTTCGAAATAGTAAGTAAATAAATTAATGTCTGAATACGTAGTTGTATAGTTTTTTGCCCTTCAATTCACATGATTGTCTTAGTTTTTTTTATTTATGTAGCTCTTGTATAGATCTTTTTATGTTAGTTACTAATGTTTCTATTACGAGCATTATGAAAGTTACATTATGTCTTGCCGCACCAAAATATTAGAGAAATCATATATTTGTTATATGAGCATTTTCTTATCGGTTAAATTAAAAATCGAACCGTTAAGTAGGGGTGTGCACCATTTGGATTAAACCAACAAATCAAATCAAACCAAATCGAATCGAATTCTATTTTGAATTGATTTTTTTGGTTTGATTTTGGATTAATAATTTACTTTGTTTGGTTTGATTTTGGATTTAGAAAAATGAAAACCGAAAAAACCAAAAAATTTGAATAGTATATATATATATATATATATATATATATAATTAAGTTGGAGTTAACTGTTTTTGTCTTTTTTAGTTATTGTCTTTCATTATGATTTAGTTTATTTTTTATGTTTGGGCATCTAGAATTGATATATACTTTTAAGTATTGTGTTTTACGTTTTACTTGTGATTTATATTAGAAAGTATATTTAAGAGATTCAATTTTATATATATATATAATTTTTATTTTCAAATTGCAAATATAACTTTGATTATGTTTCTAATTATTGACTTAATCGAATAACCGAACTGAAAAAAAATCAAACTGAAAAGAGAAAAATCAAATCAAACTGGATTTATTTTGGTTTGGATTGAGTTACACTTTTTCAAAACCAAAAACTGAAAAACCTAAATCGAATAGTAAAAACCAAATCGAAAAACCGAATGTACATCCCTACCGTTAAAGACCAAAAATCGATAAAAAAATATTTTATTGGTTTAGCATAGCCCACCTTATTCCTTTAAATGTTAGCTGCCAAATCTAGTTGGTAACTCTTTTTTATTGGCCAAGAAATCCATCCGTGGCGTAGTGATCAATGAAGTGATTGAAAACCCTGAGTTCCTAGATTCAAAACTTAGCAAAAACAAAAACACTAGGTAATTTTTTTCATATGTCATAACCTTGGTGTACAAAGTTACCTAGTATCTGTTGCTGGTGGGAGGTGACAGACATCTCGTAGAATTAGTTGAGGTGCATAAAAACTGGCTCGAGCACCACAATCATAAATTTTTATTCATTCTCAGAAGTTCGAACTCGAGTCGAAAATCTCAATCATTCTACCACAATCCACGTTGTCATAACTTTTATCTTACACGTGGCAAAAAATATTGTTCCAATCATTGTCGTGTGCGGAGACAACGTTACCAACTTTCTGTTTCTATTACTACATTAACTACTTAAATACGACGTCGTTTTAACCTTCTTCCTAAAACCCCTAACCCTTAACCATTTTTCCCTAAAAAAACAAATTTCATTTTGTTCCTTCAATCACCAAAAATGATGTTTTTCTTCAATTCAATTCTTCAAATTTTCAGAAATTAGCGTCTCTCTGGTTCAGTTTTTAGGGTTTTTTTTCTTCATTCAGCATCGCCCATGGCTTCTGAAGAAATGGGACTTGTTTCAGCTCGAAGGGTGGAAAATGGGCTCAATCCACAGCTAGTTTTTCATGAAAGCACTTTCAGCTGCGGCGCACCACCACCACCACAACCTACGGGTCGGGTCGGGTCTGTTACAGGTGATCCAGGTCCAAAAACTACAAGGGAGCTTACCGGATTCATAGACAAGTATGATAATCATCAACATCATTACTTTCTTAATCAACATCAACCACAAGCTGCTGATTTTCGCCGTCAAATGTTCGGTGACGACCGTGGTGATGGTGATTGGAATAGGAAGAGCCATGGCGATGGCGATGGTGATGGCGATGGATCGGAGGATGACGATATGGATGAGGATGAGGATGACGAGGATAATGATGATGAGAATGAAGTGGAGGGGATTGTTACAGTTGAAAATAGTAATCATCATCAGAATAATAGTAGTGATAAAGTTAATAGTAATAGTAGTAGTAAAGTAGTTGGCAGTGATAAAACGAAAAGTGTTTCTACATTTGGTAAGTTTTTGACGATTTTATTGTTTTTCTTGTTTTGGAATTGAGATATTGTTTTTGATTGATTGATTTGTTGAATAAGGTGTGAAGGAAGGGAATGTTGGGCCGTCGGGAAATGAAGGTGGTGTCGATGTGAGAAATGCTGTGACAATTGCTAGTGTTGATGGGGATATGTATTATAATCAGTATTTGCAGGGACCGGAAGGGTCAAATGCAGGGCAGAAGGAAATGGGGTTTGAGAATGGGTGTGGATTTAGTGGAAGAAAGGAAGCTCATTTTTCAAATGAATCAGGAGAGTCTTTGAGAACTATTCTTTCTGATCCAATTACGTAAGTTCCTTGTTTTATAATCTGTTTTGTTTGTTCGCTTGTTCTTCTGGTTTAGCTGCTTGACATGTTAGATTGTAAGTAATGCATAGATTGTGTTTTAGCCCCTAGTCTGTCTTAAAAGACTAAGTTATTACTGAACGTTGTTTGCTTTCCCTGAGGTTCTAGTTTTGACTGCTGGAACAAAGAAAATTGCAAGGTGAAGTGACAAACTGGGTAATTGTGCAAAATAGCAGTTTATATGATAGAGGTTCCTTTTAGGTGAATGTATCAAGCTGCAGTAATGTGGAAGCAATTATAAGCAAATCATGTATGACAGCATGTTGTTTTGGGTTAGCAAGCATGATCTTGCATTAGAATAGAAGAGTATAGGTGATTTCTCTACACTTGCTCTAGATTCTGAGTTTTACTGTGGTGTGCTATGCCACTTCTTTTCTAGTTCTAGGAACAAGGGAGAAAAGAAAAGGGCATTTATAGGATGAAATGACTTTGTGAATTTTACCTAGATTACTCTTATAAGTTTTTTCCTGAATTTGGGATGGTTGGCATTATGCCAATCCACAAAAAAAGAAAAAAAATAGAAACTGAACTAAAAGGTGTGGTCTAGCTGTCAATGAAGTGGGTCCAAACCTCGGAGACCAGGGTTCAAATCGTAATAAAGACAAAAAAACACTAGGTGATTTCTTTCCATCTGTTTAAGTCAACGTTACCTTATTCATGTGTTGGTGGGAGGTTGTAGGTACCGGTTGAATAGTGGAGTCAGGAGTGGGCACATGCTGACCAGGATACAAATCTTTATAAAAAAAAGACAAAACTGACAAATAGATTTAACATTACTCCCTCGTTTTATTTTATGCAAACCTGTTTGACTGAGCATGGTGTTTAAGAAACAAAGATATTTGGGACTTGAGGTCTTAAACAAGCTATGGCATTTCTGTGGCTATAAAGTCATGGCATTAGGTAAAATAGAAAGTTTAAAGTTAAATCTTTTAACTATTGAAAGGTATTGATATTTTCGGAGCTTACTAAAAAGGAAAATGTGTTGCATACAATAGAACAAAGGAAGTATGTTGTTAGTTTCTACAAGTTTTCATTAAACGAATATTCCAAATGACCATTGGTCAAAAATATGTGTGCTTCTTGGAAAGCGGCTGATGTATGCTTTTACTTCTTCATTCTTCTAATGGCTGCATAATTTTTTTAAAATTTTAAAAAATATCTAATCTGAGATACCAAGTGTAATGCTTATAGTAGAGGTCAGAATGTTATTATGATTATTTGCTTGTGTAGTTTCTTTCTATACATTATTTGCTGGTGTTGACTCATGCATTATTTTATTCATCTCAACTTATTATCATGTTCTCTTGTAGTCTCTTTCAATTTATTTCCCGTTGTTGATTCATGTATTATTTTAGCCATCTTGTTGCTTGCTGCACACTTGACATCATGCTGCCATTTTTAGGGGAGAGCTTATGGATGATGCAATGATATTGCCTTGTGGACATTCCTTTGGTAGCGGTGGGGTGCAACATGTAATTAGAATGGTATGTCCTCTGGAAACAGTTTGTTACCAACTTTTGTTGATGCATCTAAACTGCTTGTTAGCTCTTTCCTTTGAGTATTTTGATATTCAATGCCTGTCTAATCAACAAATTCTGTTTCAAGATGTATGAGATTGAGAGACCGACTACTTCATTGGCATAATATGAGAATATGATCCTGAATTCGGGTTCTGGCTGTGGTTATTATGCTCTTTGATTTAAGCAAGCTTCTTTGGAAAAGCTACTCTCTGCTTTCAGTTTAGGGGAACTGCACTGCATTTGATTACATAGCGATAACCAAAAAAATGTTAATATTCTCATTTGTTGTAGAGATGCAAATATCAAAATCAAATGCAAGTGCATTTAATTTTAGATTTGACATGGATAGGACCTACTGTTCTGAAACCATACCACCTGCAAAAGCTGTACCCTAATATTGCATGCTTAATCTATCAAATCTTCCGTTTCTCCTGTCAAAAAAAAATAGTTACAGTAATCCTCTGTTTGCACTGTCATTTAATGTTTCTGCATAATGAAGTCTTAAGTGTTTATCTTTTTACCTTAGTAGGTACAGTTATTTAATGAAGTCTAAGTGTTTATCTTTTTACCTTAGTAGGTACAGTTACCCTAATATTGCATGCTTAATCTATCAAATCTTCCATTTCTCCTGTCAAATAAAATAGTTACAGTAATCCTCCGTTTGCACTGTCATTTAATGTTTCTGCATAATGAAGTCTAAGTGTTTATCTTTTTACCTTAGTAGGTATAGTTATGACATACTTGATATTTAATGAATGTGTACTTTCACATAAATGCACGCGACCAAAAGTTTGCATTATTTTCTTCTCCCATTTAAGTTGGCAACTAGGTCTTTGAAAGATAATATAAATTTGCAGTGACTTTAGTCTGTGTACCTCTGGACTATAGTTCTAAAGTAAGTGTCTTATTAGCCTTTATGGTGTATTTTCAGAAAGTTTGCTATATCTGTTCACAAGCGGTGTCCGAAGACTCTGTGTCGCCTAATTTATGTAAGTATACATTCTGTACTTTTGGTAGCTTGAGTATACCATTTCCTCTGATTCTCCTAATACTTGATAATGCTGTCCAGTGAAAGCCAGTACATTTTCAAATGTCTGCTGCTGTATAAGAGATGTTGCTTTGGGGTTTCATAATTCAATTAAAACCAAAATACCGAATCAAACAAAAAGTTTTGGTCTTTTCTTTTTGGTAATTCAGTAATTCGGTTCATTTTATCCAAAAATGACCGAACATATAGAAATACTGAATCTTTATGATTATTGTATAAAATAATTTAATTGTTTATTAGTATTTGAATTTATATATGTATATATATTATTTGTAAGACCTTGTAATTCTATGAATACTTATATATAATAATTCAATTATGCAGTTATTTTATTTCAAAATTATGTTATTTTAGTGGCTCAATTTGAGAAGGTCCAAGTCCAATCAACCCAAAACCGAACCGAAGACAAAAAAATCAAACAAAACTGAATATATTTCGGTTTCAATTTTCTTAAAAAAACAAAAAACAAACTGAGCTGACCAATGAACACCCCTGTATATTGCCGTTCTCTTAATTTCATTTTCATTCTATGGGTTGCAAGTGTTGCAGGAAAACATTAATTAGATGACTACTTACCAGTTAAATAGGTTATAATGATTTCTTGTGCTGAAAAGCTACTCATTCTTGTAGCTTTGTGCCAGGGATCCTTGAGGATTCCAGGAAGACGAACTCTAATACAGAATTATGATACAAGCACATGTATGGACTATTTTCAAAAGATAACCAACGGGTTTTAGTAGATAAATGAATCGTTAAAACCTATGTGGTAGCACCTTGTCATCTTAAACTCCTAAAACTTGGGGAGACTTTTCTGGTGGTGGCATGGACTCACTATCCAGGAAACATCACCATGGTTTACACTGGCCCTATCTAAGAATAATGATGTAACATGTCCCGATCACAGTACATATAAATGAACTATTGTCAAAACTAGTAAAAATTATTTATTGCCTCGATAACCTTTTCCTCCCTCTAACTATGTACACGACTGACCTTTTGCATAAGTTCAAACAATGTCAGGAACCTTTGGCACCATTATGTACCTTGAAACCCAAAGCATCCTCACAAGCCTTCATGCCTGTATCTTGAGACCTAGTTTGTGGAAATCATCTGCTACTGCACGACACTGTTGAGTACACGGCTTGAAGGTTCAGAGCAGGGACTCATTTCCTGACCCTCTTTAGGACAACACTTTTACCTTCCTGTGATTTAGACTGGTTTCCTATTTTAGCCTATTATTCTATGTTGATTCCTCTGGCCTTCTATTTCCCACTTCTGTAGACATCTCATCCTAGCAAGCAATTGCAGCTTGCAAGTTGCAATAAATTGACTTGCCGTTCAGACGTCCTTAAGAATCAGTGGATTATTTCACATGCTTCTTAGGTGTTCTTATGAGTGTAAAACATCTCATCACATACCATTCTCAAAAAAAGAAGAAAAAAGAATGGAAACATCTCATGTTTCCACTTTTGGAATATGCACCAAGTCTTCTTTCTCAACAATAGTATAGAAGAGAAATTACTCCTTTATCATGCTTACTCTCGCACTACTTTCGCACATTAAGCTGCTTTGTCTATTTCTGAACCACCATTTCTCCAGTGTACATTCTATGTCATCTTTATCATTTTCACTTCTTCAGATGAAG
The DNA here is from genome assembly GCA_036250505.1 of Solanum acaule. NCBI lineage: Eukaryota > Viridiplantae > Streptophyta > Magnoliopsida > Solanales > Solanaceae > Solanum > Solanum acaule. The sequence goes on from JAJOOR010007934.1 coordinate 18,300, forward strand.
GAAACTCTTCGCTGTTGATTTCCAAACTAGAAGCAGCAAAGTTAAATTCTCATAGCAGACTGAGGATATCTAATTAACAACCTGCATGTTCTTTCACCTGTAGCTAAGGCTGGGCACTGGATCGGAATGGGACCACCGGACCGGAACGGAACGGGACGGTTTGACCGGGTTGTTGACCGGTACCGGGATGAACCGGACCGGAACTACCGGGATGGAGGCTCAGTTCTGTCCCGTCCCACTATATACCGGGATAGAACCGGGACGGACCGGAATGGACCGGAACGGAACGGGATGGGATAAACGGGACGGCACATATAGCTATTTCAAAAAATAATTATTATTTTTGAGTTATTTTGAATTACGAAAATACGAATGTTTTTTTTTATTTTTCTAAGTTATAATAGTTTATAGTATTTAAGTTTTAAAATTTATAATAATTTTACTTAAGTTTATTTTAAAGATATTTTTTTTAATTTTTACGTATATAAGTTTGTAAGTT